>JAZHYW010017662.1:0-136680 GCA_037355805.1 Ixodes ricinus | reverse complement strand
ACTGCCGGAATGACCCGGGGGGAGAGGGGTTTTTCGTAGCACCGGAGAGCGTTGGAAACTCCTCGCCTCCGACCGTCGTATTGCGTGGTCGGACGTCGGATCGGACGGTTTCGTCGTACATGTGTTTCGCGCTTTAGGGCCAAGTCAAGGAATGAGTCCCACCCCCCCCTGTCCCCCCTTTTCCCGCGTTAGCCTGTGCATTAGCTTTCCCAAGGCGTGCCCATTGTTGCCAGATTGGCTTCCAAACAAAGAATTTTCCATCCATGCTGGACAGACCAACTTCTTACACGTGGCTGCTTGCTCGCTGAAGCGTGCCCCGCGGTTGCCAGACTGGAGCTCAAACAAAGCATTTTCTATCCGCGTTGGAAAGACTGAGCTTTTGAAACACGGCCGCTTGCAAACGTCCATACAATCGTTTCCGTTTTCCGTCACTTTCGAAGCTTTCCGCATGCCAGTCAAACGAGTAAAGCTCCGTGGCCTTTGTTATAAGTTGTTCAACAGGACGGACCTGGACTTCTCAAACCCTTTAAGCTCTAAACAAGCGTTGAAACCCTCCCGGGTGTGTCTGGAAACGTCACATCCGGCTGGCATGTTTCAGCTGCACCCTTACCGTCTTTGTGTCGGGAGCTCTAACGCGGGGCCTTGAAGTGTCATAATGACAGGAATTTCTTTTCGTTCCGGTGAGTCAGCATTTTTACAGAAGGGATGACGGAAACCAGGGCCGTTTTTGTCCTTCTTGTCTCACCAACAAAATGAATGAGCACATGCATCGTGACAGCTTGAGCACTCGTCTGTATGCTCGAAAACTCCTTCGAGAATACTTCGCTTCGAGGCACCCTACTGGTACTCGAAGCGCACCAGCATGGTGGTGTTCGTCGTGTTTCTGTACGTGTTCTATCATCGCTCAATATTAATTATGACGTTCGGGAGTTTTCCTACGTCCTGCGTTTGTTAAGCTCTCAGTGACTAGGTTTGTTATTATTTATAGTTTGTAAGTCTCTGGATAAACAAACTTGGAGCAGAGCCTCCTCGCGTTTCTGTCGTCGACACGATCGTCAGGCAGGCATATCGTGTCTCACTTGGAAGAAACACGACAAGCGCGTCCTGCGTTTAGGCAATCAAAACAGTACGCCGAGGAAAATAAAAAAATATGGTGACCGCGGTCTTGTTTTGCTCGAGAATTTGTAGCGTAATACTGGAAATACCGGCGCGCGTCTGTTATTCTTTTTTTTTTTCGCAGCACAGCGCTCGAACGGTTAATTACTGTGATAAGCGGGGGCAGCTTAGCCAATCACGAGTTGGAAAATATCTTTCGACATAGGAATGAAGTCTGGGACGGTATACCGAGCTTGACGTTTCATGTAATCTTCAGCGTCGCATCGCAGATTTTATCGTTAGGTCGAAACGTTCTATTTGTTCGGTCTCGACGTTTGTCCATCCTACTCTGTAGACCACAAATATTGGCCTTCTCGGTGTTCTCCGGAAAAGTGAATGCAGGGTCATTTGCTATATACCAAATCATGTCCATTTTCTCGTATAATTGCGTGTGAAAAACTGCGTTTTGAGGAACTTGCGTGACAATCTTTCAAAACACCTGCGTTTGGAACAATAAATAAGCGAAAGTCAAAATATAATGCTCTATTTGTTTTATTTTATTTATATCCTACAGTGCACTCCGAAAATCACATAATTAACCATACTTATGAATTGGCTCCCTGAGTGTGCATCGGGAGTGTAGAATCGTGTTGATGTTTACGCTATTATACAAAATCATATAGGCTTAGTTGTAATTGCCAGTAAACAAAAAGCATTCAAAGGAACTTGAACGACAGGCTTACACGACACATTCATTGTCACAGTGAAACAAAAAAAAAAAAGTAAGCCAAGATCTTATTCAAATGCCGTTTCTTATACTTTTTTTTCTGTTTTATCCGGCGCTCTGAGAAATACAGTGTGTCTACTTCCCCGCAAAGCGCTTGGGAGAACGAATCGCTCATATTAAGAGGCTAACATTAGTCTTACACGCTGTAACACTGACCATAGCATAAACACGCGAAACATGATGAGTGTCAAAGAGCAGACTGCTTTATTTATTTGTTTTAAGTCTAGACACGTTTTATTTGTATAATTCGCCCGATTCTCTCTGTAGATTGCGGTGAATGGCTTTCTCGAGTGATTTGCGGTAAAGTAGGCACTTGTGATTTCTTCATCCGCACTCACGCTTTTTACACATCACACAAAAGACAGTTTGCAGGCAAGTTCCAAGCATAACTACGTACGAAACAAGCGTACATTGACCGCGTCCGAGGCGCGCAGCAGACAATTCTATCATACATGTCTGCGGCCGAACACCGCGTCTTTCGTATGGAGGAGCACAGAGAATACACCATGTAATGAACGAGACTTACATTGGGTCGTCCGACATGTCGACTGGTCACCGGCCGGCGTTGGCAGACACGATGCGAATCCTCCGGCGTCAATCGCAACTCTCTCTCAGACGCACGGTCCGCCGCGACAGAGACCCGTCGCATCCACGGGGCAACTCCGTTCGGCTATCGCCGACAACGGGAGAGACCGCGTGCAACACACTGCCAACTCCGTCCGACGATCAGGGAAAACTCCTGCCGGTTCTACCTCAGTCACGCGGAAAGGAGGTGCCTCGCTGCGTGCGATGTCGGGCGAGTGCGATGGGAGCGATCTTGACGCAGGTGGGGGAGAGAGCTCGCTTGATCCTTGCCTTGCACCGTGCGAGCAAGTGACGTAGCGCGTTGTTGCTCTCCGAACCGTCAGCCGTGGGCCACTCCTTTTCACGTGGATTGCGTTCGTAAGCAAGCCGAAGGTCGAGGGCGTGCGGCACAGCTGAGCTTATGCTGCTACCGCGTGCACCTGTGAGCAGACTTGTATACGCAGTTCAACTACTCTACTCAAATACATTCCCAAACTTGAAAACATAAAAAAAAAGATGTATTGTTATGTGAAAGCTTGCTATCGTCTTTCGAAACGTCATCTAGTCATTTCTCGGAGTGAAGTAATGCAGCGGACTATAAGACCGATACAAATAAGTAAGCGATTTAGTCTAAGTTTAGTACTGTGTTAAATAGTTCGTCAGCGGGAGTAAAACCACGACTCTGTGGCGACATGACTTTATCCAGTATTTGCCGCCATTTCCGGAAAAACTCATGCGACCTCCGATTACCCTTGGAGCAATGCATACCAGCTTTTTTCTTTAAGCACTATATAGGAGGTCAAATGGCATCATGAAAGAGTTATTAAAAGTACTTGTGCTTTACTTTGAAACTACATCGTAGTTATTGAACTTTACTTCTTCCTATATTGCACCCGGTGTACTTACTATACTTTACTTGAAGTACATAACCTCTCATTTACTTTGTACTTTACTTCAAGTACTTTTAGAGGTACTTTACGCAACACTGTAAACGAGCAAACACTGTTCGCGAAATCAAGGTCAGGCAGTGCTAGACCTCAAAGTAGACCTTATAGACCAACACGCGGCCCTGACGTCACGCAGCTGCGCTGGCGTTGTCGACGGCACTGCGTACGTGCAGATGTGCTTCACTCCTCCCGAATTCGGTTTCTGCGTTATCGCGCAGTGCCCACACCTGGTGTGGGCAAACGTCGGCTTGTTTGTAAACAGCGTGTCGGTCTATACATCCGCAGCATCATTGAACAGAAAACAAACAACAAAGAAACAATTAGGGGGCAATGCAGAAGCAGTAAAACTGGTTATAAAAAGTATTTCTGTGAAACCCAAGTCACTTATATTTGGCTAGCAAAATTGCGCAAGGATGAAAACCTGTGTACTTTCTGTTACCAAAAAAAAAAAGAAGAAAAAATATGTATATATTGGCTTTTGGCGGGTTCCTGAAGACTTTGATTCCTTGATTCATTGAATTAAGTACGGTTTCATTCATCTGCATATGTTCGTTTATTTCTCCCTCGGAGACCACGTACGATGACGTGAAGTGGCCCGTTTTGTATATATATATATATATATATATATATATATATATATATATATATATATATATATAAAGTAACTTCAAAAGTAATTCGCTACTTTTTTACGGTAGTTAGTAATTTACTCAATTACTTTCCATTTGAGTAATTTCTACTCTACTCAAGTTATTTTACAATACAATACAATACAAAACCATCTTTCTTTACTTTCTTTGAAAATAATACAATATAAAGCCCCATAAGCCAATAATGGCTTGTGCGTCGGTCGCGATAGGAGCCTCTGCTCTTCATTGCACGGATAACTAAGAACAACAAAGCATATCAATATAAGTATATATTACTGCAGTTCCATCTCCTTTTACAGCTTATATTAATTCCCTATTTTGATGAGTACATATGTAAAACCCGTCCAAGCATATTGGATTACATTTACATATCGGGAAGGAAAATAGAATTTGTAATCTACAAGATAATTTTAATATTAGAAGAAAAAAGATAACATTTTATATTACTCATTTTCGCGGATACTCGCATTATTTATTCCATTACATTTTATGGGTGTATTTTTTTCCTGTTCAGTTATCCATCTTTTTGCTAGTTTTTTTATTTTGATGGGATTTTATTTTTAGTAGCTCATCCGGTAATGTATTATAAAGCTTAGTATGTCATATTTCCTTGTGGCCTCTCCATACCTTGTCCTTATAAATAATTCAACACATTTTTTATTTGGTCTTACTGTCCTTCTTTTTCATTTTCCCGCCTATGTTTGTTGTTGAAAACATGTTTTATAATAATATCATACTTCGTTTGCTCTCTGAAACGTAAAATTCTAGTTCTTTATGTGCAATCTGAGAGATCAGTTCTTCGCTTCGGTAACCAATATTCCTAACTATCCTTTTTGAATCGATTCTATCTTTAGTTGTAAATGCTTGGCACAGTGCCCGTAGACTGTTATTCTGTATTGAATTACGGATTTATACCCAGTGCATTGTATATCATTTTAAGTATGGATCGCGGTACTAGTTCTTGAATATGGTACATATGTGCCATTAATATCCTTAATTTTTTACAAAACCTGGTTGGAGGCCAAATACTCAGTAACGAAACGAAAGCAAGAAACGGATGGATGGGTGGGTTCTAATCGCTGCTGTACCCTCTATATCGGGCGGCAGCTTGCGCCATCTACCCTAGTTGTACGTCATTCAATTCTCCCTAGATAATGTCCACCAGACTTCCAATCTCCTCTTTGATATTACAATGAACTCATCGTCCATTCGGCGACGACGCGGCCAATGTTGCTCGATGGGGGTTTTGACGTTAAGCCAAGACCTGTGCTTCTTACGCAGTGGCCGTAGCGACGCTTTGGGTTCTGGAAACAACAACGGCAACCGGCGAAATGCCGCCGCTCCCCGTTCACTCGCAGCGTCTCCGCAAGGAGCGCGACGTGCTAAGCACGCGGAGACGCCAAGACGGACGCGTCTGAGAGTGTTGAGCTAGAGATGTCGCGGGAGGCCTGGCGATGTTCAAGTTCGACTAAACACGACCTTTTCTCTACCGCGAAAGCATTGAACCGTCCCATGGAGCGAGCCGACGTCATCAGTTTGAAGCGCGCAAACGGCACCTAGTTTCCCTAATCCCAACGGTCCCATTGGCTGGCGCGCGGCGACGAGGCTCCTATTGGCCGCTGCGCGCCGTCAGTTTCAACGCCAGCGCGGCGATAAAACTAACCGCCGCAACCACCCCATGCCACTACGGGCCCCGCGCCGGTTAAAACGGACACGTCGGCGCGCTCGGAGGTTCTGCTTGTCTCACCGCCGACCAACATGGCGCCGCCTCCATCATCCGCCATCGTCGGCGGTGCTTCTGCTCGTCTCGACGCCGACGAACATGGCGCCGCCTCCAGCATCCACATCGTCGCCGGTGCTTCTGCTCGTCTCGACGCCGACGAACATGGCGCCGCCTCCAGCATCCACATCGTCGCCGGTGCTTCTGCTCGTCTCGACGCCGACGAACATGGCGCCGCCTCCAGTCATCCACATCGTCGCCGGTGCTTCTGCTCGTCTCGACGCCGACGAACATGGCGCCGCCTCCAGCATCCACATCGTCGCCGGTGCTTCTGCTCGTCTCGACGCCGACGAACATGGCGCCGCCTCCAGCATCCACATCGTCGCCGGTGCTTCTGCTCGTCTCGACGCCGACGAACATGGCGCCGCCTCCAGCATCCACATCGTCGCCGGTGCTTCTGCTCTATCTCGACGCCGACGAACATGGCGCCGCCTCCAGCATCCACATCGTCGCCGGTGCTTCTGCTCGTCTCGCCGCACGACCGTGAACATGTCGCGCCGCCTCTCACGCGTATCCACATCATCGTCGCCGGTAGCTTCTGCTCGTCTCGACGCCGACGAACATGGCGCCGCCTCTAGCATCCACATCGTCGCCGGTGCTTCTGCTCGTCTCGACCGCCGACGAACATGGCGCCGCCTCTAGCATCCACATCGTCGCCGGTGCTTCTGCTCGTCTCGACGCCGACGAACATGGCGCCGCCTCTAGCATCCACATCGTCGCCGGGGCTTCTGCTCGTCTCGACGCCGACGAACATGGCGCCGCCTCCATCATCCACATCGTCGCCGGTGCTTCTGCTCGTCTCGACGCCGACGAACATGGCGCCGCCTCTAGCATCCACATCGTCGCCGGTGCTTCTGCTCGTCTCGACGCCGACGAACATGGCGCCGCCTCCAGCATCCACATCGTCGCCGGTGCTTCTGTTCGTCTCGACGCCGATGAACATGGCGCCGCCTCCAGCATCCACATCGTCGCCGGTGCTTCTGCTCGTCTCGACGCCGACGAACATGGCGCCGCCTCCAGCATCCACATCGTCGCCGGTGCTTCTGCTCGTCTCGACGCCGACGAACATGGCGCCGCCTCTAGCATCCCCATCGTCGCCGGTGCTTCTGCTCGTCTCGCCGCCGACGAACATGGCGCCGCCTCTAGCATCCACATCGTCGCCGGTGCTTCTGCTCGTCTCGACGCTGACGAACATGGCGCCGCCTCTAGCACATCCACATCGTCGCCGGTGCTTCTGCTCGTCTCGCCGCCGACGAACATGGCGCCGCCTCCAGCATCCACATCGTCGCGGTGCTTCTGTTGTCTCGACGCCGACGAACATGGCGCCGCCTCCAGCATCCACATCGTCGCCGGTGCTTCTGCTCGTCTCGACGCCGACGAACATGGCGCCGCCTCCAGCATCCACATCGTCGCCGGGTGCTTCTGCTCGTCTCGACGCCGACGAACATGGCGCCGCCTCTAGCATCCACATCGTCGCCGGTGCTTCTGCTCGTCTCGACGCCGACGAACATGGCGCCGCCTCGCATCATCCACATCGTCGCCGGTGCTTCACTCGTCTCGACGCCGACGAACATGGCGCCGCCTCTAGCATCCACATCGTCGCCGGTGCTTCTGCTCGTCTCGCCGCCGACGAACATGGCGCCGCCTCCAGCATCCACATCGTCGCCGGTGCTTCTGCTCGTCTCGATGCCGACGAACATGGCGCCGCCTCCAGCATCCACATCGTCGCCGGTGCTTCTGCTCGTCTCGCCGCCGACGAACATGGCGCCGCCTCCAGCATCCACATCGTCGCCGGTGCTTCTGCTCGTCTCGCCGCCGACGAACATGCCGCCGCCTCCAGCATCCACATCGTCGCCGGTGCTTCTGCTCGTCTCGACGCCGACGAACATGGCCGCCGCCTCCAGCATCCACATCGTCGCCGGTGCTTCTGCTCGTCTCGCCGCCGACGAACATGGCGCCGCCTCTAGCATCCACATCGTCGCCGGTGCTTCTGCTCGTCTCGACGCCGACGAACATGGCCGCCGCCTCTAGTCATCCACATCGTCGCCGGTGCTTCTGCTCGTCTCGCCGCCGACGAACATGGCGCCGCCTCCATCATCCACATCGTCGCCGGTGCTTCTGCTCGTCTCGACGCCGACGAACATGCCGCCGCCTCCATCATCCACATCGTCGCCGGTGCTTCTGCTCGTCTCGACGCCGACGAACATGCCGTCGCCTCCATCATCCACATCGTCGCCGGTGCTTCTGCTCGTCTCGCCGCCGACGAACATGCCGCCGCCTCCATCATCCACATCGTCGCCGGTGCTTCTGCTCGTCTCGCCGCCGACGAACATGGCGCCGCCTCCATCATCCACATCGTCGCCGGTGCTTCTGCTCGTCTCGACGCCGACGAACATGCCGCCGCCTCCAGCATCCCCATCGTCAGCCGGTGGTTCTCCCACCGTCTCGGCGCCGACGAACATGCCGCCGCCTCCAACATCCCCATCGCCGCCGGTGCTTCTGCTCGTCTCGACGCCGACGAACATGCCGCCGCCTCCATCATCCACATCGTCGCCGGTGCTTCTGCTCGTCTCGCCGCCGACGAACATGGCGCCGCCTCCATCATCCACATCGTCGCCGGTGCTTCTGCTCGTCTCGACGCCGACGAACATGCCGTCGCCTCCATCATCCACATCGTCGGCGGTGCTTCTGCTCGTCTCGACGCCGACGAACATGCGCGCCGCCTCCATCATCCACATCGTCGCCGGTGCTTCTGCTCGTCTCGCCGCCGACGAACATGCCGTCGCCTCCATCATCCACATCGTCGCCGGTGCTTCTGCTCGTCTCGCCGCCGACGAACATGCCGCCGCCTCCATCATCCACATCGTCGCCGGTGCTTCTGCTCGTCTCGACGCCGACGAACATGCCGCCGCCTCCATCATCCACATCGTCGCCGGTGCTTCTGCTCGTCTCGACGCCGACGAACATGCCGTCGCCTCCATCATCCACATCGTCGCCGGTGCTTCTGCTCGTCTCGCCGCCGACGAACATGGCGCCGCCTCCATCATCCACATCGTCGCCGGTGCTTCTGCTCGTCTCGACGCCGACGAACATGGCGCCGCCTCCATCATCCACATCGTCGCCGGTGCTTCTGCTCGTCTCGCCGCCGACGAACATGCCGCCGCCTCCATCATCCACATCGTCGCCGGTGCTTCTGCTCGTCTCGACGCCGACGAACATGCCGTCGCCTCCATCATCCACATCGTCGCCGGTGCTTCTGCTCGTCTCGCCGCCGACGAACATGCCGTCGCCTCCATCATCCACATCGTCGCCGGTGCTTCTGCTCGTCTCGACGCCGACGAACATGGCGCCGCCTCCATCATCCACATCGTCGCCGGTGCTTCTGCTCGTCTCGACGCCGACGAACATGCCGTCGCCTTCATCATCCACATCGTCGGCGGTGCTTCTGCTCGTCTCGCCGCCGACGAAACATGGCGCCGCCTCCATCATCCACATCGTCGCCGGTGCTTCTGCTCGTCTCGACGCCGACGAACATGGCGTCGCCTCTAACATCCACTATCGTCGAACATTTATGCTTTCGCATTCACAACTCATAAGAAGTGCTTAAATGTCTTCCGACTTTTTTTTTTTTCTTTTAAATTTTATTTTAAGTTTTGCACAAAACGTTGAATGGACGTTCAGCCTGCGCGGAAGTTGAAAAAGAGCTGACGCCATCCGGCGGAGGGGGCGTGCAATATGTGTGGGGTACATTGTTTCATTGTACATATATTGTTGTTGGGTATTGTGAATACATATACCGAACCATATCTCTATATGCGTAAATAAAGAATAGATATCATTAGATTTTATTTCGTGTAGACTTTGGCACTCATTTTATCAACTATGTTGCTATAACATAAACTACTTCATAAATCATATTTGCAAAAAAAAAACTGTTTCTTTGTGTGCGTAGAAGTCGGCAACACTATTCATAAGTCGAACTTTGGCGATATCCCACGCAGCCTGGTGACAGAAAAATTTAGAGGAGAGTAAATTGGCTTTGAAGGGCGAGGAGATGAATCATACTTTTGGGTGTCTAGGCTAGGTGGCGCAAGCTACAGCCGTTATGCAGCCATCGGCAGCCATCCATTCAATCATTGCGGTGCAAGCTACTGCACGTTATTCAGCCATTAGCATTCATCCATTAATCTATCCATCCCTCCAGTCTATCCCATTCCATCCATCCGATCTATTTGGCGAATTTTACCAAAATAATGGAAGATTCGCCAAACCAGTTGAACCTCGGGAATCTAGAAAACTTCGCGACGTCCCTAATTATATAAGCACTTCGAGTGCTCTGTAGAAAAGCCGACATACGATAATTTTGAAAATGTCCTTTATTCATTTACAGCCTGTGCAATCCAACGTACCCCTGTTCCCCTTGTTAATTTATTTGTGTATTTATTTATTTATTTACTTCTTTTTATTTATGTATTTATTTGTTTTTAAAGGTTTGAATGATAAAAAACTTTCTCTCGTTTTTTTTGTTTCGTTTTACTTAGTTTTGTTTTGCAAATAGCGTGAAAGAAATGTTTGCATGTTCCCGGCCGGAAGGCAGGTATCACAAATGTGCCAGGACGCAAGCAGGAGGCAACATGACCTGTACCCGCTAAACGCAAGCTTAAGATTATCAACTGGATGTATGTGGTTCCGGGTTTACGATTACGTAGTCACCTCATTTTGAGTTGTAGAAACCACGATGTGCCCACTTTCTCGGATTTTAAGTCTCGGGAACAACAAAGATAACGACGATTGTTACCAAGCTGTACAAAGAGGAGGCCAGAGCTGTTTGTCTGGACAGTTTTCACGGCGGTTTGTTGGGTTTCGACTGTCGAGGTGAGGCTGTGAAGTACGAGTTGCCTACAAAAGTACTCGTGGCGTGTAGCTCGGTGCTTAATGTAACATATGCTTCGACCTTATTAACCGTTCAGAGAGACCACCCCCCTCCTCCTTATCAAATATTATCAAAGCTAAGGTGTGACAAAAAGAAATTGAGCACGGTGCGGCATGCAAGATAAGGGTTGGCGTTCCATAAGTCTGTATGAAATTTGTTTTCATAAGCTAAACGGTTGGGAAACACGGATGCATAGATTATCATACGCGGTCTCAAACCGCTAGCTTCGCGCCTGTTTGCTTCAAGTCGTTCTGAAATTGACTGATATAGTAGTTTTCGACGACGCTCAGCAAGTTTCTCATTGAAACCATCTGTTCAATTTCACTCAAATAAAATTGAATTAATTTTTTTTAGTTAATTATCCGACTTGCCATGAGGATTATCTCCTATATTATGTTCCTCCGGCCGGTGACCCAAACCGCAGTAATCTTCCTTTCACGATTTTGTTTTAATAAATAAATCCGAAATAAAATTAAAACACCCTCATTCAAAATGAGTCTCCTTCAAAATCGCTCCTCGCTCAAAATGAGCCTCACGACGTAAAAATTGCATTACTTATTTTTTTCTTCTTCTTCTTTCGGTTGAAGTTGTTCGTGACCTATTTCTGCAATGTACGCGCGTACAAAAATATTTTCCGGACTTTACTCAGCCGAAGAGCGATTCTGAAGCGCACTTCTGCTGGGACGACCTGCCGAAATATCAAAATCGTACCTACCTTAAGATAGATTCCGAGTCAGCACATCCAACGCGCCAACAACAACCATTGAGTCAAAACATCCATTCGTGGATGTTTTGACTCGTTGAACGTTTTGATGCGTTGGATGTTCCGACTCGGATGGATGTACTGGCTCGTTGGACGTTTTGTCCCGTTGGATGTTCTGACTCGGATGGATGTTTTGACTCGTTGGACGTTTTGACGCCTTGAATGTTCTAACTCGGACTGATCTTCCGACTCATTGGAAGTCTTGACGCGATTCAGGTTCCGATTCAGATATATAAATCTTGCTTGTGGGGTGTTAGATCTATTTTACCTGAGAAGGTTGTTCTTTTGAGTAACCGACTTTTAAAAATATGGTAAGCGAATGCCATACGTTCCTCGATAAAACCTATACAAATGACGAAGGGAAGAATAATATTCTCACCTTTTCAGGAACTAGAAGCCAAGAGCAGAGAATGAGTGGAATATTTCTGCTTTCTGTTTTGTCATTTATTAATCTATAGTACACTGGTCAATGACGCTGTAGACCCTGCCACTGTCGTACTCATTACAGTTCATGAAAACTGCTTCTAGTGTTCCGCTCTGTATTCAACCCATGAAGAACAGGCATGCGCAGCGGGGACGGCGTCATAATGCGGTGAGCGGAATGCATGCTTGAAAAACTATATAATGAAACTTACTGCGTATCAAATATTCTTTAGCTTGCAGGTATACGAATGGTATGTTCCAAGAAGGTTTAAAAATATCATATGGGTTTAGATTTATGGGGGAAGGAATTTAAGCAATTTACTTGAGCTGAACGCCTAATTACGAATAAAAATTTTGAAATGTGTATATTTCCCTTCTCCGATTCACGCATAGTACATGTCACATCTGGAGGACCAGCAAAGCTGGCGATGGGCTCTGAGTAGTGTCCGTGATAGGACGAGATAAGGCGCCATAAGCGGAGTGGGGAATGGTGAAAATCTTCAAGCTCGGGATCGGCCTCGCACGTGCCTCTAATAATGTTGCAGCTAAAGCCGAGCAAGTGGTCCCTGAATCGTGTAGCAGCAGCGTAAGCTCGGGAATACAAAGTAATGGCTCAGCGAGAGGCGGACGCTGGAGAAACAGGCCCCACGGAAGGCCGAAAACATTTTATGCTCCAGGCCATATTTGAGGACCAGTGAAGGGCGGCTATTAAATGTTTAGACGCATATGCTCAGTCGTGGTCCATCACACTGCACACTCCCTTCGCCCCAAAGTTGACAGTGCAGAGTAAATGGCACGCTCAACCACGTGATCGCCCCTATCTCCATATATGCTCACGCGCGGAGAACGATGCCAAGGAAGAAGCATGCCATTGAGTTGCACTTGCGAAAAGATGGCTTCCACAGCGCTTCCACCGCACTCTAAACCAAGGGGTTAACGGAGTAGAGATTGTGCCCCGACTTTCACTCCGAGATGCGACGCTACGATATTTTACGAAAGGTCGTTCAGTAAAACGCCAGTATTGCCTGAGGCATACAAAACGGTTTACTGTGCACAAGCATACATCGATAACAATTACTCATTTTCAGGCAAGCCGGCTCACGTACAAGTCAGTTCGTTGCTATGGAAGAACTCTTATAATTGAAATCCTGTCAAAGTAGTTGAGCACTTTGAAATGTCGGACCTGCAGTCGGCAAGTAGCACGAAAACATAGCCATCTCCTCCTGCAGCCGATTGTTACGTCTAGTCACTTGAACCGCCGCTGCAGACGCCACAGCGAGGGGATCCGAGAGCAGTGCCTTGATCCTATTTTGCAAGGAAACTGGACAACTTGCAGGAACTGTATGCAGTCAGCCAAGTCTAGATGATATGGCTCATCAGCCGGCTGTGCAGTCCGTTATGCCACCCTTCCACCATGCTGGTGGTGAGTGGTCCATCGTTCTTCAAACTGGCTCCAGACGTCTTTGACCACTGTGTTCAAAAGCCAAAAGATGTCAAAATAATCTCGCAAATTAGGCAAAGTACAAGCGTTATCTTATAACTTATGTATTTATTTGTTTGGCAATTTGTGCCTCAAAGACGACCGAAGTCTTTGTATGCGACACTTAAGTAGAAAACAAAATCATGCGCACTATTCATAACACCATGTGTACATCCACGCATACAACCTATTAGAGAAAGGTTAAAAACGATATGAAAGCTATGTGTACAAGAGTGACTCAACTCAACAAAAATAATATATATATATATATACAGTCGGGGACAAAAGTCTCCAGGACACGCGAGCTGCGACTGAAACGCATTGCTCTGCCATCTGCCGGCGGGTCGCCTGGTTTCGAGATTACAGAAAAGCGCATGCGCGTCCTACTGTGCCTGCCAACATGTGCGCTTTCCCGCTCTTCGACGACTGCGGCGCCTAACTCGGAATCGGGCGCGTGGTACCGCCTCGGAGATAGCGCTTACTGACATGGAACCTATAAAGCAAGAAGTCACGGCAGCTCAACTGAGCGATAAGCTGAACTGGTTATAAAGCAGGTGCGCTGACACGGCGAAATGCAGCGCAATGCCCCAGGCCGAATCTCGAGTTTCAGAATGTGTAGCAGACGCTCGTCAGCCGCCAGCGCTATCTCCGAGGCGGTACCACGCGCCCGATTCCGAGTTAGGCGCCGCGACCGGAAAAGAGCGGGAAAACAGACATGTTTGCAGGCAGAGTAGGACGCGCATGCGCTTTTGTGAGATCTCGAAACCAGGCGACCCGCCGGCAGATGGCAGAGCGATGCGTTTCAGCCACAGCTCGCACGTCCTTGGGACTTTTGTCCCCGACTGTACATATATATCTTCTAATTTTTCAGGTCCCTGGCTTACAAGCCTACGGATGGATGGTCTGACTCGATGGACGTTTTGACTCTACGGATGTTTCGGCTCGAATGAATGTTTTGACGCGTTGAAGTGTTTTGACACTTGTGTCACGTGACCTAATGGATGTTTTGACTTGTTAGATGTCATGACCCGGTGGATGTTCTGACCATAAGCGTCGTTCATGGGCTCCAGCAGTTACAATGAGATATAAATATTTAGGTACGAAAAAAGATCGTGCGAAAGAGACAAGTGCTAAAAATCTTGTTGGCGGACATGGATGCCGATTTTAAATAAAATAAGAAGGTTTAATATGCGTCAAACACGTCTGCCTGGAAAAAACAAAAGAAGCCCAAGGTTGCTCCACGGGAATAATAGCACAAACTTCGCGTGTCTTTTTTTCTTTTTTTTTAAGGCGGTGTTAACAGATTTGGCCATCTTGAAATTCAGGTGTCCTCACTTGAGCTTTCAGCCCTGTTTTCGCGGGCATTTTCTTTGCAGTCTGTTGTCTTAAAGGTGCCCTGAGGAGCTTTCTGAAATCACGTAAATATGGCAATAACTCACTCTGCTGGTTCTAAGCATCCTATAAGTCCCTAGATCATGAAGATACGCGGTCGATTTCCCTATTAAAAAAGCAATCAAAGATCTTAAAGGTTGCTAAAAGGTATATTTGGGCTAGTTGGTTGATGAGCACCTTGGTTGAAACCAGCGCGGCAAGACAAGGACAAAGTAAAGACGAGGCAGACTGACAGCGCTGACTATCAACTAAAATTTTATTTCCACCGCTCTCAGTCCATATAACATGGGCCACAGTCAAATAAACAGAGTGCAAAAGAAAAGACAGAAATACATACATTCTAAGCATCTTATTTGTTAGACTGTACTGTGATGTGTCATAGTCAGCTCCTAGCATGCAGCGGTGAGGAAACACATTTCTTTATCAGACAGACCAACAGAGGGCATGCTGACACATTTGACTTTTAGTTTGTTTATTTCGTAAGCTTTCTATTATCTCTCGAGTTAGTTTGTCACAGTTTCTTTTTTTTTTTTTTTTGGTAGTCAGGGGCGCATCCCCAGTCACGGCAGTGAATTTCCAGATGACGGGAGATTCGTTTTGTTACATATTAAATTGATGTTTTCTTAATCGGTCATTAATGCACCGTCCTATTTGCTCGACGTAGAACCTGTCACACGACAGAGGAATAGAATGTGCGACACATTCTCGACAGTTAACGAAAGGCTGTCGGTGCTTTTTTGTGCAAAGTTTTCTCTTTTTCCCGATCTTGTTCACCATCCTGCAGAGGGCAGACAAACGCTCTGGAGCAGAAAAAACGACTAACTTCTGCTATTTGTCCTATTCTCTTTAAATGGTGGGAAATATTTGGCAACTACAGAATGACGGACACTTTTTTGCTACGGGTTCTTGGGCATTTGTTACTTGTTGGACGCTTTTTCAAGTGTTTCAGCAATTTTTGGCCATTGAAGTTAAATCATTTTGTGGGTAACCGGCATTCGCAAGTCTGCCTACTTCTTTTGGGAAGTTATTCAACAAGCGGTGGTGACACGATCTAGAAAGGGCAGAATTAAAGCATAAATTTACAAGTCATCTCTTCACAACATTGGAATGTGCTGAGCCGAATGAGAGGATCGGCTTGTTACTCATGGGCTCGAAGGCCTAGCACACATGCACGGCTGACAGATACAGGCCTAGGTCTAAAAATCAGATGAAATTGTCGACTGCCAATTCGTGCGTCAGTTGCAAGGCTGCCAGACAGTCTTTAAAAATGTCCAAAATGCGAGTGAATTTGGATTCAAATTCCAGTTTCGCGCAGTCTACGAAAACTAAATAATCATCTACAAATCTAAAAACTTTTACTACTTTGGAGCGCTCTAGGCGATTCAGCAATTAGCCTGTCGACATCGACTAAAAAAATGTCACTCGTGATCGGGACGATGCCGGAGCCAATGCATACCCCTTGTCTTTGGAGAAAAATGTCGTTGTCCCACATCGCAAAAGTCGAGCTAAGATAGACATGAAATAATTCTAGAAACCTTTCTGTGGAGATATCACTTTCGTTTTGAAACGCTACAGTCCCCTTCTTTTCGATACAGTCATTAACGTTACGCATTAGTTCGTTATGTGTAATAGAATAATATAAATGTTTTACGTCGACGAAAAATGCTGAGAGGCCCCTATTTAAATTTTGACTTAACAATTCTATGACATCTTCCGAGTTCCTGATTTTGGACAAGTCGTCAATGTTCAGTAAGTCCAGGTTTTTTTTTTTTGTAAAAACTGCGCAAAAAACTAATGCCAAGTTTCATTTTCAGACACTATTACCCTTAACGGACACTCAATTTCATGGGTTTTTGCCGAAAACAACATATCTAAACACAGGTTGTCTTTTTTTATCTCTCGCTCGAGGTAGCTACTCCAGATTCAATCTCTTACATTGCCCTTCAACGTCATTTCTAACCTTGACCAACGATACGTCGTTGGTCAAAACAACAACAACAATAACAACAACAACATAGTTTGCTGTTTTTTGAGACGATTGTTGCATTATTATGTTTCGTCTCTGCGAAAAATAGCATTTTTCGACTGCTCTTACTTGCTTCTATTATCTACAGAAGAATACAGATTTTGTAATAATAGCAGCGTTTGCAGTCTCAGCTAAACGTCGCATTTTCAGTGGTCACGTGCCGTCTGGCTGCCGGGCACAATGCTCCTCCCATCGCCGGAGATAATTCCGATCTTTGATTGATTTTTTTAATGGGGAAATCGGCCGCGCATTGTTTTGATATATATATTTCTAGGATGCTTAGAGCCCGCAGAGTGAGTTATCGCTATATTCAGGCGATCTCAGAACTCCTCAGGGCATCTTGAAGTCTCATTAGCCTTTACGCTTCTGCGGTTTATTCCAGCTCGCAGACATACGTCGGTACTGCTAAGAGTCGAAACAGCGTGGCTCACCGTTTGAGTTGGACACCGGGTTTAGCTTGACAGCTCTTTGGCCACTTCGGTCACTGGACAGAAGACTCTTTGCCGTCCCAGGCACAAACGTCACGTCTGATCGGTAGGACACACCGTCGGGTTGTTTCGATGTCGGCGGCAGTCGTCAGTCAGAACCTGGTGTTCTTGTGCTGTCACGTCGTTTCGGCTCGTGGTACGCCGTAGCCACCGCCACCGCTTGTGATCCCCGTGTTCCCAGCCGAGACGGCGACCGGGATTAGGGAGGGTCGCTGACGCAGGTCACCGGCTCTGGTTCCGGGCGCTCCGTCGTTACCCTTCTTGGCCGTTCCTCCATGTTGAGGTTCCAGTCGGAGAAATCCACCGCTGCTGTGTTACACGTCGCCACAACGGTCGATCCTCAAAGGGCCATAGTCGCTTGATCCCACTTCTGAGGTGTTAGAACCTTGTATGCTGACGAACGTGAAGGCCAATTCAATAAAAGGAGGACGCTTAACGTGCGTCATTAACGTCTGCCTGACATAGGAACACATGAATGCGCCACGCGGATGGTGGCATGAACTTTGCATGGCTTCCTTATTTTGTTTTTTTAAGGCAGTACTAACACAAGGACTAAAGAGCAGGAAGAATAGGCCTCATCCTCTCTGTCCACTCTATTGTCCTTGTTTATGTTGCGCTATTTTGTGTTGCACTTAATTGTGCACCAACTAGCCCAGCAACGTACTTTAATATACAGTATATAATTTATTTCACTTTTCTATTTTTTAACCTAGCAGTTAACCGCCGTTACCACATACCTCATCGTAACAAACAGGAAGCTTCCACCAACATCCAAGTTGACGTACGTTTCTGCTCATCATGCTTGAAGCTGCCTTGTGCTTGTCCTTTTTTGTTATTTTTATGTATTTATTCAATACTGCCAGCTGCCTTTTGGCAGCCAGGGCAAGGTGATTGCACCAATGAGTCTTATACAAAGGACAACATCTCGTGATGACACAAACAGAAATGTACAAAAAAAAGTAACCAGTAAGGCACAAAACAACAGTCAGTTTAGAAAAAAAGTACAAAAAAGTGCTATATTCAGATGGAGATATCAGCCTATAAGAAAGAACGAAATGAGCAGTGACCCTGGGGCGCCACAGTCGCAGATTATACATGACAAAATTAGCGGGATGGTGCTGATTTACATCCTAATCAGTGGTAGAGAAAGCACAAATAAAAGAAGCACACTTCACTCACGAGTAGGTATACAATAGAAGATACAAAGTATCCCTGAGATGCTGTACCGGCCATGACTCGCGGGAGCTGACGTGGCCAGTATTTCTTTGTATCTTTCATTGGTACTATACTCGTGAGTGAAGTATGCCTATTGTATTTGTGTTTTTATTTACTCACTTACGGTCGTTCCATTCGGCTGTCGTTCTTGGGAAAACTAAAACCGATAAGCGTTTGGCCTGCATTGGGGACATCAAGATTGTCTTACTATGTTTATTTCGGAATGTGCCGAGCTGTGTTAAACTGCATATAGTCGCAGAAAATCAGTCCTGTCTTATTATTAACTATGTTAAAGAGGAGCTCTAGACGCGTGAGACTTGCGACGAAATTTTAGGAGCCCAGAACGGTTCAAATGTGTCGTTTCTTACAGTAGGCGTTATAAACGAAGCGAAGTTCTTTTCTTTGGACGCGTTCGCTGCAGTCTGTCTCGGATGTTCTGCGGGGTCCCAGACAGTGTCGTCGTACTAGTAGTGGTCTGCACGAGGGATCTGTATTCCATCAACTTTGTTTTACTAGTGCCATGTTTTAACCGATGCCTTAACAACCATAACCTTTTTATAGCCGCCGAAACAATGCTGTTAGTGTTAGTCTTAGCCAAATTAAATTTGAAGTCATAATTATTCCTAGGTGCTTAAACTGCGTGACAGGGTTCATATCAGAATTAATATAATTTTGTATGTATATATAGGCCATTTTTTGTGTGTAATAGTCGTTTGAGTGCATTTAGCGGTATTCAAATCCTACTGCCAGGAGTTACACCATCTGGAGACGGCTGCTAGGTAATCGCTTAGGATTAACTGATCTCCTGTTGACTGGATATTTAGATACGCAACGCAGTCGTCTGCAAAGAAGCGACATGCGCGCACTGGAAAGCTGCATTCTAGCTTATTTAAATAAATCGAGGAAACGAGTGGGCCTAATACCGCTCCTTGAGGGACTCCTGAAAGCACTGGTGCTGAAGGCCAGATGGTTCTATCTATTTGAACATATTGCTCTCTGCTTGTGAAACGTACGAGTCAAGCCATTGGATAATTTGTTAGTTTTTTTTTTTTTTTTTACGAATGCCGGAGTTTTAACATTAGATTATAATGGGATACCCGGTCGAAAGCCTTTTCGTAGTACAAAAAACCGACATGTACATGTTCACCCCTGTCCAGAACTGAAAAAACAAAAAAATTCATTACTCGCGTGGAGTAGCTGGGTGACCGCTGAAAGGCCACGTCGGAACTGTCCACTTCTTCGTGTTCGCCCTCTGTGTTTACGCGTACAAGTGTACTCAGAAAACCGTGCACCAACTGCTCGTTTCAGCTGGGTCCAGCAGCCGATGCTACAGCACAGCGTGTGGCCCTGAACATGCTGTGCGACGAGCGCGTGCTGGAGGGACTCAAAGCCCGGAGCTCGCAGCATGGCTGCGTCTGACCAAGCTGAAACGAAGTATACGAACTCGCGAAGCTTGCGTACACGAATGCGGTGCGTGGAAAGAACAACACGTGGCTAACCTTGTCCCGCAACAATGGCGTGATACATCATGGACACGCCTTTCTGTTCTCTGATATTGCGGAATCGGCGACTGTTGATTCGTCCATTTTGCCTTATGCAGCTGAGACGTCTTCGGCGCTTGTCAGCACAGCCCAGTTGAATGCACCGAAAAGCGTCGATTCTCCACGTGGAAACAAAAGGCTGCCCACACGCGAACGTACGCGACAAAAAAGAAAAAAAAGAACCGGGCTTTTCGGCGCGTAAATCAACTTTGCATCACAAAAAGTTCAGACTCTGTGGGAATTAGCGGTTGGGATAGTACGCGCATGTATGAAAACATGACGTTATACTTGGATAAAAAAAAAGAGAAAAAGACGAAATTTATTAATGAGCCGACCTCCGCGTAAGCCTAATATCGTCAAAACAAGAAGTAAGGATGTGGACGCACATGACATTTATATCAGTAATAAAACACTTGTGAGCTAAAAAGAAAAAAATAATATTTTTTTTTGTTTTTTGTTTACAAGGTTTCTCTTCCGCAATAGATGCTACAGGCGCCCACAATGTCGTTTCGTGTTTCGACACTAATAAGCTTACGCGAACGTCGGCTCCTGGAAACATCTCGTCTTTCCCTTCTATCATTTTGATCCTGAGGTAACGTCATGTTTTCACACTTTTGCGTTTCTGTGACAACGCAGTTTCGGAGTTTCAGCTTTCTGCGATGCTTAGTTTATTTACGCGCGACGAAAAGTACAGTTCTCTTCTCTCACGAACGCCTCGCGGTGCGATCGTTTCAGCTTAGTGCATTTGCGCAACAGTATACGTGCACAATCTAAGAACACTGGAGTGCCTACTCTCTCGCAAAGCACTTGAGAAAGCCAATCGCTGTAATCTACTGAGGGCGCTTGGCGAATCACGAGGCTAATATTATATTTAGACAAAAAAAGACTGATGCGATGTGGCAATGAGTACTGTGAAACGCAAGGCTTGAGTGCCACAGCGCAGACAGTTTTTTCTTTTTTCTAAACATAAAAAAGTAGCCTGTTTATTTTTTATTGCAATGTAATCTTGTGCTGAACGGTTTTATCATCTCATATGTATCCCTTTTATTTTCTTTTTTTGCTCAATATTTGTTATGATTTGTTAGTGACAACCTTTTCAACACATTCTGAGCATACGAGACGCAGGTGTCGAGAGCCTCGAGCAAGTTCCTATATCGCTCCGCAGCGTGGTCCCTAAGAACGGAAAGGGGAATATTCCTAAGCAGGGAGAGTGAGCATGATACCCTGCGCCCTGCGTTTCTCAAATTGTCGGTGAGTATAGCAGTCAAGCGTTTGTGTTGGATAAATATGCTTTTATGTGTTCCCTTTCTGATGCAGAATATAATCTTTAGTGATATGTTTCTATATTAGTCACGTGTTTCTGTGCTTGTTGCGCGCTTTTGTGGTGACTACAAGTGTATATGCAATGCTAGTTATAATTGGCCAAGACTTGTTTTGGGGCAAACTATTAAACTGAGCCGTGAGATAGCTATCAACATTTGGAAACTGCGGCAAGAAGCGCAATATCCGAGTTGCCTTTTCCCTAAAACTCCCCTCTCCATCCAAGTAAAAAAAAATAGAATTTGCGTTTGAACTAGAACCAAGTTGTAGAAGAATGCATGGTTCAAGTGCCGAGTGACAACTGAGCATTCATAAAAAATTAAACGGCCAAAACAACCATCACGAACAAAAACGACTCAAGAAAAGAAAACACGAAAACACCAGAAAGGTCCACGCTAATCGTAACTCACCGCTTGTCCATGATAGTTTTTTTCTTTATAAATAGAGTTTTGATTGTCGTCGCTATTTGTGCTTTTTTTTCCAATTTACTAGCCTCTGACGTCTGTGTTGATATCCCAGATTTTTGGGAATTCCCTTGAAATTTGGTCGTTATCCCTCACAGTTATATGTACGTAAGTATGAAGTACGTAAGTAAGTACGTAAGTATGAAAGGGACCATGAAAAGAATTTTGGGCTGGGATAAATGATTTTAAATTGGGACTTTACTAATCGCATAGTGTTTAGTGGGCCAAAAGAAGGAGAGGGGAAAGTCAAAAACCAGCTTTTCGGTACGAACATTTAAAAATATAGCGGTCTATTTCGTACCTCCTTTCCTTCGAAAGCTCTCCGCCTTTTCACTATGATACATCCGCAGTACCCAAAGCACGTCAGCGGTGCCAAAAATGACGTCAGCCGACCCAGCTCACGGATTAGACACGAGAACTGCGTCACTCGGACGTATGCGCTAGTCAACAATCAATCCGTCGACGAATATTTGGATTCGTGGTAAATGAGTGCCCTGACGGAACTTATATCGTCACTTGCGAATGACAAGTTCTGTGGTGTGTCTAAAAAGCACGGTGGAAGCTTGGATTCATCACACCGGTGCAAAGCATGTCACAAGGACGTGATTTCTCAATTCGCCTTTGAGTTGACGATTAAAGCTAAGGAGGAAGAAGTAGAAAAATCGTTTCATGGCTCCTTTGAAGGAAATTCATCAACACGCACACACCGTAATCATGTGCTGCCCGAAAGTGTATTGTACACCTGTAAAGTGTGATGCGGCAATTAGGCTCAAATAATTTTGACTCACAGCTATATAGTTTTGCTCAATTATAATGTTAAATGTCTTCATAACGGTGTCTAAGTTGAAAACATGAAAATCGACCGCAGCAGACCACAATGCATCAAAAGGAAATAAGAAAATTATATACTTTTCGGCTTATTGTTTACTGCCGATATGTACTCTTGAAGACCCTTTGTGTGCACGCGCCAGATTACATTCGCCATTGCTGTCCTTCTCTTGTCTTCACAAGATACCGAGCCACTGAAACGGGTGTTGACGAGCCTCGACAAAGGCCAAATATTTATTTATTTGTTTACAAGATACTGCAGGCCAGTGAACTGGCCGAAGCAGGCGTGGATGCTGTTTTAGCTCACATGATACCCATAATGCTGGGGAGAAAGACACAGTAGAATCTAAAATGGTGATAACCTGGCCTGCTAGGGTAATGATGGAGTGAAGTAAACAGGATACGAGGAAACAAACATTGAAGGTCGGTCATGGCGGCGACCATGCACAGCTGCTGCAAAGCGTCTATACTACCATGCTCCTACACAAAATTAGGATCTTATGTTCTTGTTTTTTTACAGCGAAGCTGTTAAGGGCTAGTTTTCCCAGGATCGTGTCCACCAGCAAAGAAATGATGACACCGAACTCTGGACAGCTACCGCCATCTATCAGCGACGGCGGCAACCAGACAACAGGCTGGCTGCCGCCGTCGCTCATAGATGGCAGCAGCTGTCCAGAGTTCGGTGTCATCACCTATGAGCGACGGCGACTTGCGCAGCAGCGCGAATGGTTCCGCAACCGCCGCAAAGCCGCTATCGCCTCAAGTTCCCCTTCGTCGAGCGCTTCAGATTCCCTTGCGAAAGAAGAGCAGATCGCTCGCCTGGAAAGCCACCGCCGAGAACAGAAGCTACAGCTCCTCTGCTCTTCCTTCTTCACCAGAGTGGAAAGGCTGGAAGTTGCTTTCGACCTTAGTGAGTTGCAGGGTTTTTCCTTTGTGTTGCCGTCTTCACCTAAAAAAAGCTTTCCACAACAACCCTTTCGCATGGCACAGCATGATTTGCAAATAATTACAATTGTTCATTTTTCAGGCGATCAATTTTCGCGTGCAATATTTTGCCATCAAAAGGAGAGGCACAACGGTGCATTAGCGTCGATCTCCTGCAAGAACGATGGTCGCTTCTCGCAGTGCCTGGATAGAAAATGGCATACCATCGAGATTCACACGCTTACCAGCGACCTCCGCGCTTCCCCGTGCCACTTTGTTCGGAAGCACCATAATTATCGTAAAGAATGTTACGACAATGTGAAATGCGGGACATTTTGAAAAGTTTAGTATTTCTTGCGGGACGCGGGACACGAGCCCTCGATGCGGGACAGTCCCGCGAGTCGCGGGACGGGTGGTCAGCCTAGCCGAAGCCCCGCCTCCTAGCCTTGGGCAGCCAAAAGATCCATCGATGACGTCACGTACAGTGAGTGTCTTTCGCGTTTTCTCGCACTTAACAATACTTGCGGAGCAAGTGGTTTGGGTATTCGGGTTCACGGGGTAAAAATACAGTAGAATTCACTTCTACCTCATTTTTTTCAAGAACCTCCATAGCTTCCCTTTAAGCTGAGACTAGAAGCTACCACTTCAACGCGAGCTTTCTGCCCCTGCTAACACAAGTGTGAACGCGCAAGCACGCGAAACCAAAGCACTGCGGAAGCCAGCGAGCTCGCGCTGAAGGCGCTCCGCCTTCAGTCTCAGCTTAAGGGTGGGCGGAGTTCTAGTCTCAGATTAAAGGTGAACAGATTATAGTAAGAAGGCCTTGTGTTTTAAACTTCGTCATTCTCTGTCTTTCATTTTTGATAGAAGAAATTAGCTTTTTACATATATTTCTTTCTTTTTTTTCTTTTGAACAACGTACGGACGAGGGTATTGGAAAATCTACTTGTTCGTTCAGCAAATTTTCCACGTGTAGACTGTAACTGTTGTTAAGCAGTGGAATTGTGAATATTATATGCTCTGGGATTTGTGTTTATTGTAGATCCTTTTGTGTTGGACCCCTAACGTAAGTGACCTTGACTGTGATAGCAGCTCTACGTAGCGGACTAACAACAGCCATGACTCATGACAGGGGAATCATTCGTTCGCGCAAGTGTGTGTTTTGACCTTTACGCTGTATAAAAAAAAACTGATTTTATTAGGGTTTGAAGTTTTATTACCTTAAACCGGAATAATAGCCACCAACCTTTAAATGCCTTCCTCAAAAAAAAAAAAAGGTAGCCGCTTGGATGTTTAGCCATTCCATCACGAGCAACGCAAGACCGTCAGTCGCCGCAGACCTTCTTCGATGTGGGATGTGGGATCCTCATCCACTTCGATGTCCCTTGTCATCATGAACGTCTGCTTGACTTCTCCGAAAGTCCACGCGGTCGCGCAACAGACACCTAGCTGTGTTTGGAGATTTGTGTTCTTTTTTCCCTTGTTCCCCTTCTTGAGGGTTTATCAGGGAGTTTTCGTAGACCGCGTTTCCCCTCCGCTAAGCCCTCCGCAACGAAGAAGCCGCTACTGCGCCTGCGCGCCGATGGCTCTCGACTGTAGAGTTCCGGGTGTCGTAGCTGGGTTGCGGAGAGCGTTGCGCGACGACGAAAACAATCTACGAAAACTCCGTATTATCGTCTCCTCATACACACTGCACGTCTGTGGTTTTTGTTGAACGCGAGTGACGTGACGACCGAGGACCCAGGCTGTAATCTAAAAACATGTGCCACGTTATGATAAGTGACTAAATTATGTGCAGTGGTTACCAGGATAAGTAGCTACAATACGTACCACCGGGTTCGAATGAAATGCCAACAGTGACGGAACTTCGAGCCTAGACCGGCGCAGCTTCCAAACTCGGGTTGCGTTTGGGGAGGTTCAAACACGTTGGGGTGGGGCGCTGCGAGGTTGTGCGTCCTACTCCGATGTGCTTGAACCTTTCCAGAGTTGACCAAATCTTGGAAGCTGCGCCGGTGGGCTCGAAGTTCCGTCACTGTTCGCATTTCATTTGAACCCGACGGTGCCTAACTTATGCATTATTGAATCATTTTTCATCACGTTTCTGAGTTATTTTACCCAGTACATCGGAGGTTGAAAAAAGTAAATATATATCCTCGTATATAAAGCCAACTTTTACTGAATAGACAGAACACTGCCTAGGGTACCGCGTCGACGACAGAGATCGCGAAAGCTCACCCAATTTTTGGTGGGTCCGTCGAAAACAAACCAGTCTTCTGAAAGGCCTGGGGAAAGCTCGCCTCTAATTGAACTTTTATGCAAGCTGGTCGTGATAATTTTAGAGCACTGGTTCAACCAATGCTACAAGTGCCTCCCACGCAGGTGGTGCACATTTCAGAGCAGGGCGCTTTGCTGCAGCCCTCGATCGTTCCGCCTTCACGTTGGCCGTTTTTATGTTAACCGCTCTCACATTCATTTCCGACGTAGCCGGGACAGGGGCATCTTAGATTTGAAAGTGAACCTTGCGCCGGCTGCTACATGAAAGTAAATTTGTTATTTAAATATAAAGAACTTCTCAAGCTGCAGCCCACTACAATCGTGATATATTCCCCCGAATGTATTTTACCTATCGTTGTAGAATTCTTTTTTTTTAACGTTTTGCATATTATTTATATTGCGTATGAGATTTACATGGAAACGATATTTTTAGTTAGGGAAAAACAGAACAACCACATGCACGTAGAGTGTCCAAACGTACTTCAGTTGAGTATACGTATTTCTGTTGAGTGAACTCTCCGTTGACATATTCGTAGGCGAGCTTTCCTCCGCATGCGACAGCTTTGCGGCGAGCTTTTCTCCAGTGAGCTCCTCTCCGCCGTCCGAAATCACCGCGCAAAAAACGTCGAGTATACAAACGTATCCTTGGATCTCTATTACTCGAGCGCACTGCAATCTTAGTAAATAAAACACGTTGACACTCATTAGAATATTGCAGACGAGTAAAAACATAGAGGTATACCCGACGTATGAGGAAGGCGGACAAACAAGCTCGCTGCGTGCTTCAACGCGCGTTCAGGATGTTACACCAGAGAATTTCGCCGGAAATACCCCCTTTCTGGTCGCGCTGCTCCGTACTCTGGCTGGATGCCTACGGGGAAAACCTGCCCCCTACGCGAATGGACCAAATGCGGAACAGGTGCTGACATTGCCCGGACTTCGCCTAACCGCGCCGCACAAAAAAACAACAACACAAAAAAACGAATGATTATTTTAAAAATTAGACACAATCAAAGATATCGACGCAATGACGGAAGGAAGGTTAAACTGTCGAGTACACTTGCGAAGCTCATGTCAAAGTAGGAGTCTTTTCCCGTGCCTACAGGTGGTGGTACATGTAGCGTTATGGCGCATTCCTTTTTTCTGCAATGTTAGCCAACACACAGCTGTTGAAATAAGGCGTTGCAGTTTGGTATTGCAGTCATCTTCGGGGCTCGGAAAACAGTTAATTGTGGACGCGCGTAGAGTATTTCCCGGACTACGGTGTATAGTCCGCAGGGGTAAATTTTGGATGAAAGAGAAATTTGTTTCCTTAGTGAGTTCGCCTCTGGTGCCTAGTCCACAGGTAGCCCATTCTCATACACACCGCACCTTGACAAATGCCTGCTTTATTAGCCCACCAGAAAAGCTTGCATCAAACATAAATTATCGTTAACATACTCTGTCATTTACAGAATCAGCCGCGTCCCTCCATAATGAATGATGTAGAAAGAAGAAATCATTGTGTAGTTCGCATCAATAGATAGTCCGCACCGCGTAAAATTTTAATTTTTAAACATGTATAGTCCTCGCACTATAGTAAAAAAAAAATATGGTATCTTATTTAAGACGAAAAATTGCGAACTTGAACAAAATTATCCGATATCTTTATCCTATTAAAGCTCTTATCTATTAAATAATAACCGCGGTATGACATCGAACGACAAAAAAATAAACAATAAAAATCACTAATGATACGCTGATTAACTCAATCCGGACCCCAAGAGCTCTAGACTGTCGTTGATACGGCAGTACATAGATAAACGCAGACAAATATGTTTTTATCACATTAATGGTATCCTAAGGCTGCTGCCTGCTGTGATAAAATACAAATACTCGTGTTAACGACGGTATTCGGTTTCTCCATGATAACAATAGAAATCCTTGTTTTGGGGGACAAAGTATAAAAGGCTAGGGAAGAATTCGGTGTTCAAATCAGTTGGCTACACTCGGAGTTCTGAGCTATCGTTTGCAATGCAGTATGAGATAAACGGTGAGAAATATATTTTTTCTCCTCGATAGTATTATCAGCCTGTTGTCCTTGCTGCGATAAAACAGAATACTCGTGTTAACGCCAACATGTGATATCTCCGTGATTAGAACGGAAGTATGAATTTGTTTTAAAGCACATTCTCACGGAGAATAACGACATACTCAGCTTTAAAACTCCGTTTCAATTTACAAAAAAAAAAAAAGTTAATCTTAGATGGAATGCGAGGCTGGGCAGTGTGAAAAATGAACCTAATTTGTTTTAATAGCTAACTCCTTGATTCGTTAGGTACGCATTAGTTTTCATCAATCATATCCGTTGAGAACATGCATTGTACAACCACACTCAACTGGAGTAAGGGAGTGAAGTTTAATGCGTAAAAATAACTAAATCATAATAACGCTCAGGCCATTTTATGTTCACCGAAAATATAACGTAAGTGTAATGTTACATGGAAAAACAAACAACTTGGCACTGGCACAAACGCATGTCAAATGACTTTAAAAAAAAGAAAAGAATCGTAATATATGAAGTTTAGAAATTACTCTAATTAAATGTGCGGGAAATCAGACGCACGAGCTTTTTCTAGAGTGTACGGCAAACTATAGAAGGATCCCAGAGAATGAAGAAGCTCGGAATGCGACTAGATCTGAAAGAGGTGATTAGCGCAGGGACAACGAGCAAGTGCACGTCATGGCCATTGTTCTTCCGCACATCGCTTCCTTTATTTATTTTTTTCTTCTTCTTTTCTTTACTTCTATTCCGAGTCTCGTCATTCGCTGGGATCTCTCTATTGTTCGCTCAGGGGGATCGGTGGCCGAATACGCTACACTCTAAAAAAAGTCTGTGCGTCTACTTTCACGCACAACACTCGGAGAACCAATCAGCGCAACTTACGGAGGCAGCTCAGCGAATGACGATGCCGAAACATCCGTTTAGACCAAAAAACGCAGACTGAGTTGTTACATTAAGCAATGCAAGCGTGACGTTTTGCATTGCTTAATGTCACAACTCAGACTGCGTTTTTTGGTCTACACATATGTTTCGGCATCGTCATTCTCTGAGCTGCCTCCGTAAGTTGCGCTGATTGCTCTCGAGTGTTGTGCAATGCCTGACATTTTTAGAGTGTACGCACAAGGCCTAATCTGGACACTTGGCGGAAAAGTCGGCAGAAATCTGGCGGCTATGATTGGCCGGCGCCAAGGTCAAGTGCGCCGTCGGCCAATCATGGGCGCCAGATTTCTCGCCATCGCCAAATGTCAGATTAGGGCCCCAGCTCGGAGCACGTGGAGCGAAGCCCGCGCTGCAGAACCCATCGATCCTGGGCTCAATCCCCACCCCTGCCCGTTTCGATCTGGATGATCATCATGCCGGCGTGCGGTCGTACTTCACTACTGCATGGTGCAACTTAAAGACCCCGGGCTAGCGGTTGTACCGCGCTGGCTAAACTGCCCATCTACAGCTTAGAGACAAGTCGCCCACTAAGGCTAACTTCCGGTAGTATGAACATAAACACAGCATTATTATTGATCAGTTTTGCACTGCATAGTTTGACCATTTATGACGCTGAAATTCGGTAAACACCGTTGAGCGGGAAAAATTCATTTCGTGCCTTGGACGTTTTTTTTAGATGCGGAGCATCTCTTGCTCAGGTCTATGTCCCGCGGCCTTGTGGTCCGCACTCCCACTACGCACGCGCAACTCTCCTCCTTCCCTCTCTCCAACAGCTGCGCGTTAGTCTCTCCGCTCTCTCTCTCTACCAGCTGCGTGCACTGCGCGTGCGTTCACTTCTACTCACACCGCGCGCGCACGCGCAACTCTCCTCCTCTAGTCTCCTCTCCTTCAAGTGTGAAAAAAAAATAAACGGCGAGCGGCGAGCGTTTTAAAGGAGCGGTGCAACGATATTGAATTGGAATGTTTTTCACTGTACACGAGCTTACTGGCACTAGTGGGACTCAAGGATACTCGCACGCAACGCCACTGGCCAAGAAACTCCCTTGTTGCGCTGTAATTTCAAGGACAAAAGCGATCATTTTCATTCAATCTCTCCTTTGCAAAATTTGATGACGTAACGTGGGGACCGCAGTACACCCATATGACGATATTTGAATGTGGTTCATAGATTGGACCCGAGCATGGCGTGGTCGCTCGATTTGGGCTCGTGATAATTACTAGCTCGAGAAGCATTCGGGTAGTGGCCCGTGTCCAATCGCTGCAACGACGACAATAGCCGAGCCATAACAATGTCTGGAACTCAGCGCGTGTCCTGTGCTTTGCCAACCCCAGCGCGTGGCTATGATCAACATTGGCGGCATATAATCGGCTCCAGATCCCGTGGCCGCTTGTTCTGGTTGCGAGTTGAGGGGGTGAACGCTGCTCGTTTTTCTTTAATTTTTTTCTTGGACTTTTATTGCGTGGGGTGAAAAACGAACGCGTGTTTCATACGTCATTTACGTCAGGGATCCGTTCTAAGCGGTATTTGCGCAAGTACAAAAGTTGTTGCATCGCCCCTTTAAGTTTCTCTGCCGCGAGCCGCGACGAAGGCTCGCGTAGGGGCTTACGCTAGGGCAGTCGGTGGCGCCATCTCTCGACGTCAGCACGCAACTGACTCTTTCCTCGGAACCAGCACGATGCTCCGCATCACCCCATGGTTCCCCTCGGGAAGATGGTGTAATTTTTTTTTAATTCCCCGCAAGAAATATATATATTTTACACCGCTGTTTCTTTTTTTTTAAGGTATATAACAAGATGGCTGATATTCTATCGGGGCTCATCACTTATTGTGCTGATATGAAATATATCAGTTTCTTTCTTATTATTTTTTTTTATTTTTAATTTTGACAGGCAATGAGATAACGTATAACATCTTGAATCAATAAACACGCATTCGAGAGAAATTCATAGTTGCTATGTGTCGAGTCTCAAGTTTTATTCTTTCCGTTCGCTTTGAATTGTATTTCTTTTAAACGAAAAATACCAGTTATTGAGCCCCAATCCCTTCGGCGCCTATAACTTCTAGAAAATATATTGTGATTGGCGCACAACTTCTAGAAGCACGTCAACGACCCATAAGCACTAGCGGTTCAACAAACAAAAAAACTTCTTAAAGTACAAAAAAATCGGTCACAACGTTAAGGGGTACGGAAACGAAAATTGAAATATTTAAATATCGTTCGGAAATGAGTCAAGCATGACGGATAATAACCGTAAATGATAATCGCACGTTTGTACTTTGAACGACTGGCTCTATTTTTCGTTCCAAACGGTGCACTCGAGCAAGCGCTCGAAGAGAAGCGAACGGAGAGCGCGATGCGTCATGGGATATCCGGCGCAAACAAAAACAGAAAGAAAAGATTTCCCGCGTTCGAGACGTACGAAGGCTGGCGTGGTTATGAGCTTTGCCGTTGGTGGCGTTGTCAGCGTTGTGGTGGTGTCAATGGCGTCAACGCGTTACAACCGAGCCGTTCGAAGTACCCGTGGGGTGACGAGCGTGTGGCTGGCCCAAGGAGCACGTAGCTTCCACAGCACTGTCAGCTTAGGGCTGAACGGGCTGGGGAAAGCAACTTTGTCCGAGTTTTGAGCGACGGTCTAATCTTTTAGGGGTAGAATGGCTATGTCCAGGTACACAGACGAGGGTCCGAGAATGAGGGCCGCGAGTCCCTCCTTTCCATCTTCTTGGACTCTTTGGTTCAATGCGCGATTTGTGAGTTGAGGAACAAAGCTAAGAAGGAAAATGTTGAAATTCCAAAGAACGGCGCTGCTCCGCTGGAACTTGCTACGTCATGACAACGTAGCAAGTTCCCCAATGTTGCTGATTACCTCCCGAATAGGCTCCGCATGCATCCACCAGGTGCACATTGAAAAATCGTTTAATTAGATTTAAAATTAGTTTGCTTGTACCTTTCAACGCAAGACTGGTCTTTTTGAGGTTATGCTGCAACATGCAACGCATTAAAGCTAAAAAATGAGCGCTGGAATTTTGTTTTCTACCCCTAACATATACATTCTCGTACCACTAAAATACGCATTACATCAGTGAAAAGTCGCCATTTTTCTCGGTTTGCCCTCTCTGCGTTGTAAATTTACTTTTCTTCACGTATTTTGCTACCCTCTGTTAAACCTCCACCCCTTTCACGCGTGCGAAGTTCTAGAGAAAAAGAAATATTTCAAGTGACGCAAACTCTTGAAAAGCACGTCAATGAACTCTCAGGAATTCAATGATGATCAAATACTCTTTTCCTTTCGTTGGTATGTTCGAAGATTGAAGACAGCTCATTCATAAACGCTACAGAGAGGAACGACCTTTACACGCAAGCTCCAAAGAAACAAAGCTCTTCAGTTACTTTTTTTTTTTTTGCCGCTGAATAAACTCATGTTTTTTGTCTTTCTTCTTTTTGTTTTTGTTCTTTTTTTTTCATTTACAGTTGCCTTTTGGCGTTTTGGCGCTCCTCGTGTAGTACAAAGCCTTTATACTTACGGATTCTGATTTAATCGGCGACATTTTTTGTACAAGTTGGATGCATATATGTTTACGGGAGGAAACGGAAAAAAAGGAGGACACAAGGCGCGTGGACCCCTTGAGACGAGTCTCGATTGGAATGATATTAGTGGGCAGGCGAAAAGCTATAGCTGCATTTGTCTCTACAAAGTAAACGTTTTTACACCTTTGGAGGTGTAATGGTACTCAAACCACCCTTCTAACACCCTCATTTCTATTATGAAGGGTGTTTGACACAACTGAAAACCCTTTTTTGCACCTTTAGAATATGAAAGGGTGTAAGAAGTAAGGGTGCAAGAAGTGAGTTAAGTAATGAGAGTACTCCCCACGGTGCTTCTAGGGTGTAAGGGTGTTTGGACTTTGGTTCTTGAAGACACTAGAGAGCTGTTTCACATAAATGCCGACTGCGGCCAACACTACGATGCGATGAAGCCAATAAAGAAGAGTCATGGCGCTCGTCGTCTTTGTGCCTTTCTTACGTACCAACGGCTAGACGAATCAGGCAAGCACAGTGAATGCGTCGTGATTTTTTCTGTGCTTGATTGGTCTAGCCTGCAAGAGCAAACGCACGAAGACGACATGACGATGCACTTTTGGTTCCGCTTGATTGGCTCCCTAGGATCGTGACTTTGGCTCTGGTCGGACTTCATGCCATCGAACCGAGTGGGGACGGACTCGCAGAGAGCCCCAGGAAGGCCAACCTTACGTATATGCTGCGTTCCAGGGGCGTAAGAGCTTGTCAGGATGGCACACATCTAAATGTACTATGGGCCCACGGGCATTTTTACAAACAAGACCGCCTTTGCCCATACCAGGTATGGGTGCGCGCGCGCTGAAACAAAATTTGCTCTAGGTAAATCGTCTGCGCATAGGCTCTGTGGACAGCCAGCGCCACCGGAGCGGCGTGACGTCAGAGCCGCCGGATGGTGTGTGTATATATATATATATATATATATATATATATATATATATATATATATATATATATATATATATATATATATATATATATATATATATATATATATGTTTCAGTAATGCAGCAAAAAATGGGTAATGCAAGTTCGGTTAGTCATCATGATGTTAGTGACTGGGTATAGATTTCCATGACTGAAATGTCACGTTCCTTGTTCCAAGGTATAAAAAAAAAAGTTTCGCTCAGTTTGATATGTTGCTGGGGAATATCATTCATTTCACGAATTTTAAACTTTAACGCGTCTTCAAAAACGGAACATGGCAGTATTTAACTTGTCAAAAGAAATGTTGTTTCTGAAAACCGAACTGTATATTACATTAATCAAACTCGAAATGATTTACCTGGAAAACAACAGACATCTCAGTGTGATAGGCAGCAAATATTTCAAGGTGACGTTTCTACGGCGTGCTGTTTAAGAACACCTAAATAATAATAAACAAAAAAATCTAGAGGAATGAGGACGATTAAACAGGTTAAAGTAAAAACAATATAGTTCAATAAAATAACACAAAGATGTATCTATTTGGGGTATTACCACATAAATCTTCTAAAAGCACTGAGCTTCAGAGACGGAGAACGCGACTTCTATGTTCAGGCTTTTAACTTGCATGATTCGTTCTTCGGCGTACTTATATAAGAAAATGTCGGAGAAATAACAGAATGTAAATAATATTTGGAAAAATACATCTCACTATTATTTTGGTGACAACAGATAGATCACAAAAATTCGGGGTTCTCCTCTGTTTATTATGTTTTTTTTTTTTTGTTTTTACGTACAAAACAGCGATTTTTAGGCACTCTGCCAACGCCTCGAATTTATATTTATCGCGAAAACAAAAAAAAATCGCTTGAATTGTTAATTATAAACGAGTACAATCCCTTACATCAGAAGGTTGTTAAACCACGCAAGCAAAAGCGTAAAAAAAAAAAAACTGAATACAAGTCGCCGGTTTTATTACGAGTGTTATGCCACTTGAACGATGAAAAGACAGCATTTAAACCAGCAAAATGAAAACCCCTCTAAAACTCCACGTTCATATGGAATAGTGACACAGACAACCCTTACTTTTAGCTCGTTTTATTCAACTTAAAATTGTATATTACAAAAAAAAAACATCGGATGAAACGCAAAGCAAGATAAGTGCAAACGAGCCCCCACCCAAGATACCGGAACGGAAACTGCAGGAAGTCTTTTTAGAAAGCAGCAGGCGTAAGTCATAGCCAATCCACGTTCGTATTAAAGGTGGCTGGTTTTGGTTACGGTGCGAACTGCGACCCGAAACAGCTCCACGTGTGGGCGCAATTACAGGTGAGAATATTCCTGCAGCATACTTGTCCAACAATCTTTATGTGTCCGGGAATCGAGAAAGTGACTATTGATACCGCTTACAGAGGATTCGACTTTCTTAACGCTTGAATGTGGTGGTATAGCGAGTGGTATAACCGGGCCCCGACGTCCCTGAAGAGCAGATGATGGACGTCGCTGTCCCTCGTGCGTCCGGAATGTTTTCGCCAAACAAAGCTCGAGGAACGGACGCGGTACACGATGTCCCAGCTGTGCGAGCCGGAGTACTGCGCTCGCTCCGTCTGGTAGTTTTAACGAGTGCAGCGTGAAGGCAAGACCGGCGAGAAGTGCGAGACCCTGATGGGCGGCGGACGATGGACCACGACGAGCTGAGCCGCTGGGCAGTTTCAGTGAACGAAAGTGTGCGGCGTTGCCTAAGACCAAGATGGGGCCTTTTTGCAGCGTGAACGGTTGCACAAACCTTTCGCGGCGAGTTTCGTTCACCGGTAACGCCCCTGTTGGATTACGTCCTGGACTTCGCAGTAACGTGAACTTATAAGCGGTTCTCTTAGATTTTCGAGAACCATCGAGCTGCTCAAACGATGGATTTCGGCCCTTCGTTGCAATAGTGAGGGGGCTTTATCGAAGTGGACTTTCGTTCGCTTCAAATCGGATGACTTCGACAGTAGTGCCAGGTGTGCCCCTGGATCATGCTCTTGGCGCGGCTTCGGTGCCTTTATCAGCCCGTAGCGTCGGCTGCGCTCTGAACTAAAGTAAAGGGAAGCAAACATTCAGATCTTAGGGCCGAACCAACCAAGGTCATCTGGCACGTCCCAGCGAAAATTCCGCAGGGTAATTTCAAACTGAGTTCATCCTACGTTGGTCACGATACATATTAATAAAACATCCTAGTCAAACTCAACTGCGTGGTTCCAATGTTGGTTGCAATGCATACCAAGAACACCCCCCCCCGTATTGTGAACTCAATTGTGTGTACGTCCCACAATATATTTCGCACGGGCATGCACGAAATAATCGCTATCCAAATTCGCATGTATATTGAAATTTCTTGCGATGCAAATCATTTTTAAGCTGAATTAAGTTACGCATATCGTTACACGCTTGTATCCACGATCACGATGGTAACAGAGTTTAAAAAAACAACGTAATTTCTTATATTTATTGTTACACGACCGATTAAAGAGCACCAGGCGCAGTCAGCTGCCGCGATCATGAACAGAACCACGGTGGAACATGGTGTCACTCAGTTCGTAGACGCAACCATGTATATGTCATTCAGGGGCCACGTGTGGGTCATGTTTGAAGGGAAAATCGGCGAGGAGGACGAAAAAGAGGCGAGCGACACGGGATGATGGCTTAGCGAAAGCAACGTGGCTGACGTCATGCACTCCCCGTGGCCAAAACTTACCTTAGAGTAAGATTATTTTCGCTTTCACGCACGGCGCTGCTCTCTTCTCGCGAACTGTCGAAACTAAACAATCTGGAAACATGATTCCTTCATCAAAAAAAGGTTAAGCGGAAGTTTCTTTTTTTTTTTGCCTCGTAAGCTTCAGCATTTATTAGATTCCGTGTACCGCTTTCGCATCGCCGTTTTTTAACGATTTAATTAACACTCTCAGCACCAGTTCTTGTTGTCCTCACATGACAACAAATGCCGCGCTAAAGCAAGGACAAGAGAGGGACACGAGCACGACGGCACTGGAACACTGGAACACTTCAGGTGGCTCGTTGTTACTCGACTGCGTCTTAGCGGCGTCGATGTGTCGTTCTTGCGCTCTGGAGTTGCCTCCTGCTGCCTGTGATTCAATCGCTCGAGGTGTCTTCACTGCGTCAACATGTTGCTCTCTTGTCCAAAGCTCGTTCTGCGCAGCAGCCAAATCAGCCGCCTTGCATGTTTGTTCGGCTTTGACCAAAGTCAGCGTGCTATCGCGCAGCCACTTCTCTCCGACGTTGTCGTTGTTTGTTCCAAAACAATTTGCTCCCGTATCATCGAGTCTATCATTGCGTTAAAGTTGCATGACTGCGCTACCTACCTTAGGTCTCTGATAAACTTCTCTGCCGGCTCACCTTGCGCTTGCACACGTCGGCAAAACAGGAAGATTTCATGCACCTTGTTTAACTGCGCTGCTAAGTATCCATCAAACTTCCCGACGATGGTGGCACAATCCTGCCGGTCCTCGTCCACACTGAAGACGAAATAGTTGTACACGTCCAAGGCGTCGTCCCTAGCTATGCTTAGCAGTAGAGCAGTGCTTCGTCGGTGCTGGCATCGACTTTCCGCCTGTCACTGAAGCAGTCAGAAACAGCTCTAACTTTTGCTTGAAGAGTCGCCAGGTCTTTTGCTGCGTCACCACTCAGCTGCAGGAGCTCCGGCGGTTTCAAAAATACCATGCCGTTTCTTCTTCACTGGCGGGTAGCATGCCCATCCCACTTTTGACACCATGTTTCGTGCCTGAGACAGGACTGACACGGACGAGCCGCGGTTTCGGGCAACAAAACGCATCAAGGTTTATTCAGTTATCGCTTTTATAACGTGAAAGTGAAAGGGAGAAGGAAGGAGGAAAGTTAGAAAGAGAGATGTCAAGCTGCGCGCATGAATCGTGACGGTGCTCTTCTTGGCCTCGTCTTTTGCGCTGAATTTGCGGTCATGAATTGCCAATTATAACCTATCTCAGTACACATACCGGGAATACACTGCTCTTACAATTTTTGCACCGGTGCAGGAGGTGCAGGTAAATCGAACGAAGCTAGGGTGGGGTTTCACCAGCATGGATTTCGGCTTGATTTTGTGCTACAACATGTGTCATGTGCATTTTACTATATCTATTGCTTTATTTCGTTTTTTTTTTTCGATGAGGCCCAAAAACCCCTCGATTGTGGAATATCCACGAGCCCAGTTTCAAGGAGACCTGACACGCTCTTGTATGCTCTTGTATTTACGTTGGGAGGGACGGCTGCTTCGGGTCATCGACACAAGGGAAGGAACTATAGCAGGGGTGGCCCAACCGCGGCTCTTTGCTGGTTCAAGTGCGGCACGCGGATCCCGTGCCGGCGTTTTTGCATGTTCGGGATAGGAAGGGTTGAAAGGGTCAGGAACAGCTAAAAAACTCAAGGTAAACTTCAAAAAAAAAGTTATAAGTCGCGTTGTTTTAAAGTTTGTGGTTTGCTGCTTCCGGAGTTTGGGGATATCGCACTACTTAGATTAAACTCGATCTCATGTCTTCATGTGCGCTTCGCATCGAGTGATGCCAACTGCCTGTTTCCCTTTCCCACACCCTCTTCCACCGCCATTTTGTTCCTCTCATTGTTTCCCCGTGCGCCGGAAAGTGGCCTTTGTGTCCATCGGTCCTCCCATCGGAGGGGAAAAATGCTAACTCTCCCTCCGTGGGTTCCACAACGCTGCTCCGAACTTGTGAGATAAGGTGCTTGTTTCCGGGAGTGTTATAAGCCCCACGGATTATCGCCGAGAACCAAAATGGCTGCTGGTTTGTCGGCGAACCGTATTACAAAGGGTGGCATCACCCTAGCAAAGCGGACATGAAGGCTCCCTGTACCCGTTTTCACCTCAAGAAAAAGTTAGTTTTGCTCATTGTTCAATGCGCGGCGCGAAGTATTTATTACGAGATTTTGTTGTCGGAGGAAAAAGCGATGCTTTTGTTGTTTGAAGCATGTCCGTCTTGATAAGATAACACATATATAATCTAAAATTCACCTACAGATATTTTAATTATCAATATAAAAAGGGAAATTAGTAATCCTCCACGAGGAGCCGGACTTTTTTTACTACGGTTCTTTAGGTGAAAACGGGTATAGTTGGCACCACTCTGTGGCCATTATCTATCCATTGAAGCGCAACAAGGAGCGTTTCCAGTGAACTCTTCTTTCGACTGCAGAGGGATTTGAAACGGGCGCATCACGCTTGTGGGAGGGGCTTCTCCTACCTTCTTGACTTGTAAAGGTGTATCCACACGACGGACCGGGCCGCGGACCGATTGATCACGTGATGCGCGGCCCGCGGGCCGCCCGGCTGCAATGAGCATCCACACGGCGGACCAAAAGAGCAGACGACAGAGCGAACGGGCCGGTCTAACCCTCGACCTCACAGCTCCACCAAACGCATGCAGCGAGCTGCTTTGAGGCTATTTGTAAGGAGCCAAGATGAGGTTGAACGAAAGAGACGTTTGGCCGCGGTGGCCCTGGCGTTGACTATTGAGGACGAGGAGGACTTAAGTGAACCGAAAAGGGCATGCTGGATGAAGCCCTGGATGTGCAGGAAAGATCTTGGTCTGCATAATCAACTCTTTTCGTCGCACAACAAAAGGTTCGTCTTCTTCGTCTTCAACAGTAGGCGGTCAACAGCCAGCTTGTTGCCAGACTTAGCGCTTCAATTATACTAAAAACGCCGCGGTCCGCCGCCAAGGTCCGGGCGAGAAAAGTAGCTTGGCATTTCTCAGAAGCGCGGGCCGCGGACCGCCGGCGGACCTCGAAAACCGGTGACGTAAGATCACGTGATGCGCGGCCCGCGGACCAAACCAGCAATTTGGTCCGTCGTGTGGATACACCTTAACCGACTTGTAACCTACGTAAAATCAACAATCCCAACGGGAAAAAAGAGCGCGAGGACTCACACAGACGCCGACAACACCACATTCCAATGGTTTATTGGTGCGGAACTCGGCGCTTCTTGCCCACACCCCAGCGCGCATGCGCGGCGCCCGTGGCGTGCCGCTAGGGGCGCTCCGGTTTATTTGTGAACATGAGTTGGTGTATACATCTCTCCCTACTCCTCGGTGCACATCGTCCATATGTCGCGGTCATAAGCCTCGGTACTCATGTTCCGGTTTCAAACAATCAAAGTTTTTTTTTCTCTATTAAAGGAATACGCGACTCTAGCAAAAAGTGGGTAGTTCCTAACACCATAATAAATCGCCTGACAAAAAAAAATCTAAAATGGTGTTAGTTCTTTTTTTTTTTAACAACGTTTCAGTTTAATATTTTAACACTCACCTCACGCTCTGTTCACTTGATTCATCGCAGACATCAGCATGACGTCACGTCAAATGTTCTTAGCACTAAAAGTTTTTTTTTTTTGACAGTGAAAGTTAACTGACAGCATTAGCTCAGCAAAAATAATGCCTATGAATATTGAGAATCAGCCAAAGTCTTCTGCTTGTTTACATTGACGAGCTATAAAAAGTCTCACACAGAAACAAAAACAAAAAAATCCTTTAACGGATGCTTAGAGCGCAGAAAGTTAGCCTGTCTGCCTTGAAACGCTGACACTAAAAAGCGTCGGTGTAGATTATCAGGTTAGTCAGTTAATGCTCCTTTTATCCTCAGACTCGGCTTGCACAGTTTTGCGCCAGCCATAACTCTAAATATGAGTAGTACCTATTTATTTTACGTAAAGATCCACTTATAAAATAGCAATCGCCGAGTTGAAGAATGCTACGAGCGTTATGCATTTTGTTTATTTAGTTGCCTATATACTGCCAGCATTCACTTTGAACGCCAAAGCAGGCAGTCGTACAAGTATAACCGTGCACCATACTAAGGTAACCATGGATAAATAAAAGGACAGTAAATTAGCTACGCGACAAAGTGCTTATATAGAGTATCATTAAAAGTAGCAAGTGACACCGAACTAACAACACGCTTGGCAAGCGTTGTTCCATTCATTCACAGTATTGGGAAAGAAGGAGGCTTAAAACAATGTAGTTTTAAGGAACGGTTGAGTGAGAGTGAGATGGTGTTCGTTTCGTGTGGGCATAGTTTCTTTAATGGTCGTGTAATGGCTAAGAGACAAACCCACATTGCCTTGCAGCACATTACAGAGAAATTTAAGGTAGTTTTCGTCGTGTTGCTAAATCGCGCAAGCCAAACACAACATATTAGTCGAAAATTGAAGAAATGAAACTATACCGATTGTATATATCGATTAAAGACTTAGTGGGGGGTCCCAGACAACAGCTGCGTACTCTAACATGGGTTTGATAATAGTTTGACTGGTGGTCAACTTAGTTTCAGAAGTGCAGTGACAAAGATTGCGTTTCAAAAACCACAGTTTCTGCATAGCATTTTTGGTTCTATAGTTTACGTGGGAGTTCCAGTTTAGATCTGAAGTGATTAACACACCGACATATCGATATTGATCAACAAAGACCAGTGGTTCGGCGTTTATACAACACGTTACAGTCATTTGAACACACTTTTTAGAGTTCAAAACCATGTTCCACTTTGTGCACCACGAGTGAATCGGAGAGAGTTAATAGACGATATGCAAAACTGCTTGGTGGTCTGGCAGCATTGTGCACGCGGCCATTTCGGCAGCGTCAAGTATATTGAGTTTCGGTTTCTCAGCATTGTATCGGCGTGCAGTCGTGTAACCAGTACTGCGTGATGCACGTTAAAGACCTCAGGCTAGCAGTAGTACGTACTGCGCCGACTCAGAGGCGCCAGACGCCCATTAAGGCTTTCCAACTTCCCGCTGTATAATCAACAAATACACAATACAACTAAAATTAACTTCGATTGAATGGCAACAAGACTCGTTCCCATTGTGTGACTACTGCAGCAGTAGGACCGTCGTGCTCACGAATCATTTGTCAAACATGATTGGACGCGGCTCGTTTTTCCTCGTCGTGCCCGATAGTGGAAACATTCAGTTTCCACTATCGGTCGACAACATCTCGTACGCTTCCCGTGGTCCGACAAGGTATACTATTCAGCAAGACCGACAAAGTATATTATTCAAAGAACGGCCGGAAAAGGGGGGGGGGGGGGAGATATTTTTGTAGAGGCACATCATACCATAATGAACGACGTGATTCAGTTTCCGTTCCTAATATTTGTTATCTTATTTAACCTTCCACAACCGTAGTGCAATGTGTGCTTTCGAAAGGGAAAGACCCACAGAGCGGAAACGTTTCGGAGGTCATTCTGCCGTATCAGATACCCTCGTCGCATTGATTGTCAAGCATTCCTTCCCCCATTTGCTCGATAATGATTTTCCGAGGTTGTGGTGCAAGGTAGACGAATGAGCCATGCTAGGTTCAAGCACTGCTAATAATAGCCCCCTCCCATCATACAAACGGACGACAAACGCTGTCCGTCGACACACCGAATACGCAACAGGCGTCGAGAAAATAATTTGGCCAAACTTCCGCAGCCGTGAAGGTTGCTGGGGCTGCCAAAGTGATTTTTTTGTTATGCATGCTGCCAGTCAATATTCGGTGTCGGTTGCTTCAGTGAGACCAGCCCAAATCGTAATCAATAGACCTATCTCACTAAGCGGTCCACCCTAGCCTCCTCTATACTCACAAAGCCTGGCAGTTCGACGACGGAGCCATAGTGTGCCCGATCGCAGATTTGGAGCGTGGGGAACCTGGTCGGCAGCGCACAGCTTTTGCAGCGGCGAGGACCCGAAACATGGAGGAACGCGAGCGGACATTCCATCGCTCGGGAGAAGTGTGTTTCGGCGTCTCGCCGCAGCGGGGCGCCCGTCACCTGGCTCTCCTCTCATCCGTTGTCTGCCGCTCTACCTTTTCCATTTCGGCGGCCGCGTCTCATGGCGATCTGCCAGGCTTTGTCAGTATTGGGGGCGAGATGTTTTGGTGGCGCCCTCCTATGGTTCCCTCTCGTGACGTCATTACCTTGCGAACAACAAGTTCGATGGTGTTTGTAATGAGCATGGTAGAAGCTTGAAATCATTGCGCTTTGAAACCAACACTGCCAACACCGTCAAAACTGGAGTTTTTACATTCCTCTTATTTCCGTCGACGAGAAAAACTCTGCTGACGTTATAGTCAGCATTCGGCCAATCGTGGAAGGCCGACCGCAGCGACGCTTTCGATCAGACACGTCGCCAATAGAGGAGGCCATGGTTCCACGCATGCGTGACGCCGCCATAACTGTAGTTCACAAGAGGCAGGCGCCCGTGCACGAGACAGCTCGTGCCGTCTCGAGCTCAGATCGCCTAGACCTCCAGCGGGGTTGTCGCGCGTGCAGAACGACTACAGATCCCAGGACGCACGTCGACAGCGGTGGCGTGGTGAGATTGGTGTCTTTGAAAACCAAAAAAGGCCTCGGATTTTCTCGTAGACCAAACTAGTCTCTAAGATGACCTATGATAGCGCCAGAGCGCTATATGACTTACAAAGCTGGTGTGCTCGCACAGTCCGGATTTACCTAAATGCGAGTCTGTTATAATTGTAAAATGTGCCTTCTTCCGCTAATCACTATGCGGCGCGCAAGTTCGTCTGCTTCTTCTGCGGGGGTTGCGGTGACGTCAGAACGTCGAGCTCTGATTGGGTCTTGTTAAAAAGATAGCGGGTAGACTTCAGTGCTAACTGCCTTGAGGTCTATCCACTATCCTTCCAATCAGAGCCAATCAGAGCTGGGCGTTCTGACGTCACCGCAACCCCCTGCAAAAGAAGCAGACGAACTTGCGCTCCGTATATTCACTCGACAGCTGAAGAAACGCAGGGAGTGGCGAGTTCCGGACATCTCGTTATCGCACCGCGTGCACGACGTAAGGGTGGCGCTTGCTGTGGGTGTAATGTATAGTTTGTTAAATAAATCGGAGCGTATGTGAAACAGCGACTCATCCCGATTCTAAGTTCTTTTTGTGCAGAAACTCTGGCCTAACGTGAGCTTACTTGGCACACCACGGGCAAACCTTTTAAGCAAACCCGATATATAGCTTTTTCATTAACGTTTATTTCACTCGGCAGAAACTCCTCTTTGTCGGTATATCTATCCGGAAGGTGCCCAACTTCATAGCGTAAAATCCGTGCTAACAATCACGCCAAAAACCTGAGTATGGTGTACTTACGCACAAATAAAGACAAAATCGCAAAAATGCGGAACTACAAAATACAAGAAACATACATCCGTCGTTTGGTAGCCTTTAATTGTTTATGTAACGATGTTTCTTCGGAAAGCCAGCGTTATACTACGACTGATGTAACACATTTCTGGTGTCTATTCTCGGCGTCAACTTGTTGCGCCATACTGTCAATGTTAGTGTCATTTTCGCAGTGCTCCGACGCTGTAAAAGTTACTTGCGCGAGCCCGTGGCTTCGTTTGGCGTCTATTTCGCACGAGAGCGCTTACGAATTCTAAAACTCAAGACGAAGCCACCTGCTCTCGTAGCAATGGTTGTAGCACTGGGAAGACTACGTATACCCTAACCTAGACAACTTGGCAAACAAAAAAGTTAACACCTAGTATAGGCGTTCCACTTATCCGCAGAGGGATGTTAGACGTCCACCTTTCCAACAACAACAAAAAAAAATCAAAGTACGCCCTGTGCTCCAACCATAATCTTTACAGAGAATTCAGAGCATTCTGCACGCCACATCTATTGTTTTTGTGGCAAACAAAGCGGCAGGGATACGATCAGTCTCATCCTGGCTTATCCTCAAAACTCTACTCTTTTTTTTTATGTGCGACAGTTGTTATCAAGTTAGTCGCCTATAGGTGTCCCGCTTATCCGCTAACATAATGTTAAGCGTCTATCGTTTTCGGATAATACTACCGAAACTTGCCATTTTTATACGCTTCGACCATGGTTATTACATTGTACGCGTTCAGCCTTGCGTCTCCTGCGCCTTTTGTTTTTATGGACAACGTTATAGGCGAACAAGGCAGCAAGGACAGGAAAGCTCTTAGATTGGATTATCATCGAAATTTATTCCTATTCATTGTCGGCTAACAGTCATTTTCAGTTTAGTGGCGTACAATATAGTCGTGTACGTACGAAAGCTTTACCAAAGGAGTTTATTGGAAACACGGTTGAGCACCACTGGTTGTGCGTACATATAAGCCACTTGCTTTAAGAATATCTAAATTTATTTTAATTCCACTTGCAGCGGGCTTATTTCAGACTGCTATCTTTTTCTTTGTTTTCGAGCGTAGCGGCGTCGGCGTCACAGTCGCCGTCCGCGTGACGGGAGAAGGAGGGGAGGGTACAGAGGTAGGAGGAGGGGAGGATACGGAGGAGGAGGAAGGTACGAAGGAGGAGGACATGGAAGAGGAGAGGAGAGTGGTCAACCTTTGTACGTATGTATGTATATACTTCTTTCTCAAATTCTTTCGAACTGTATATCGCAAAATCAAAATACCTCAAGAGCTGCGCTCTGATTTCGCATTACAGAGATTTGAAAACGTCTTTCATTTTTGGTAGAAAACGAGAGAAAATATTTTACAAGAAACACGCAATCCGCACACCAGGCACGTAGCCAGGATTTTGTTTCGGGGGCGGGGGGGGGGGGCACTCATGACAAAATGCTGTATGAGGGGAGGAGAGAGGAGGTCCCAGGATTTGAGGCCCATGGGACCCCCCCCTAACTACGTGCCTGCCGCACACGCAATATTTTTATATCATAACTGCTGAGGAAGGAAAATAATTCGACTGGTTGAAATGTCTACACTCTAAGAAATCTGGAGCTCGGGAGAGTCAATCGCTGCAATCTACGGAGGGCGCTCGGCGAATGGCGGGGTTGATTATTATTCGTATTATTCGACGATGGATATGAATTCCTTATTATTTTTAATCTTATCACAAGAATCGGAAAATAATTTTCCTTCCTCATAATGAAGTTGGTAGCCGTGAGAAAGCGGCTTTCGGCTTTCGGTGACAATTCGGCGTATAAAAAGAAGGGAAAAAAATGGAAAAAAAAACACGATCAGTATTAGGGTGGCGGGATGAACGTTTCGGGTATTTGGTGCGTAACTTCCGGTAACATGTTTCTTGATTTCGCGGCTGACTGTTGTTCCATTTGAGACGCAACTTGATTAGAAACCTGTAGGAAGAAAACAAAAATTAATTGTGTTAAAAATTCCTGACAATAATTTCGTGAGCTTCTTGCACCCTTTTACTCAAGAGACCAGTGGCTTTTACTTTATGATGTCGAAAATTAACCATCCACGTCCAAGATTTTATCTCAACTCAGAAAGTATATCAGTTCTTAAAAAACAAAAATTAAATTAAAATCCCGAAAAGCAGTGCATTGTGAACGCTGAGTAAAACTCCCTTTCTTCGAACAATTAAACAAACCCATCAATTGAGCTCGTTCAACACAACCAGGGTCCCCCTGCCAGTCCGTTTGTGCGAGCTGTCGAAATGTACATTCATAAATTTAAGGTTTTCTTTTTTATCTTTAGATATCGCTTCAGAAATACACAACCACTTCGCATCGCCATGAGCAACCTTGACCAAATTAATCTGATCGATTCACTTTCAATAAATCTAAAAAGAAAAGTCAAATTGGACGTTTAGTGTTTACACAGCGTAAGGTCGGTCTGTCAGGATGAGGCGACACTGGTTTACACTGTAGATGAGCAATTTTGCCAGTGCAGTACGACTCGAAAATTCGTTTTGTACACTGTGGCATGTAATTTATTACGAATCGGTAGGTATGAAACTGTTCTCTGAAATATTGAAAATAAAACTTCCCTCAATTACAAGTTACAAAGTCTGTAACGTTACAGATAAAAACTAATTTTCCTACGAACACGTATATTGACTTCTTTATATAAAAACATCATATTGGTCATTTTCATATTATACATAATCCTTGTCCTAGGCCATGGGGGTGCCCAGGCTAACCCGGCTTAAGAGCCGCAAACAAAACCACGAAACTTCTAAGAGTCGCCTGGAAGACGAAAGGCAGAAAGGGGAGGGAGGGAGGGGGGGGGGGGTAACTTTTGTCTAGAGAAATAAGCTATACTTTTTTCGATCTATCCGAGTCAAAAACAGTCCAACTGTACGTAAGGTAGCAGTAGCACAAGACTACCAAACCGCAACCTGTCTTTCATTTTAAAACACGTTCCATTTCTTTTCTTGGGGAAGTGCTCCTGTGACCGGGAGGGATACGGGCGAGTGGAAGGGGAGGGGGGGGGGGGGGGAGGCTTACAAGGGAGCCGCGAGCTGCGCTTTAACACGCGAAGAGCCGCAGCTTGACTACCCCTGTTCTAGGCCGTTAAAGAGTTTAAATAATTTTAAAAAAATTGAGGGAGAAGAAAATTTATGACTTCATTGATTCTTTTGTTTTATAGAATCAGACGCATCACGACGGCTCTTTGTTTTTACATTAAAATGCCTTAAATATTATATGCCCCAAGAAAGCTTGAGTGTTTCATTTTTAAATTTTAATTCAGGCTAGTTTTTGTTTTAAAGATACTTTCCTCAAGCTAATTAGCCACATAGCGTCACATTCGACGTAGATACAGCACCGTAGCGCTCCAGAGAGAGTTTTGTGATACCTTAAATTTGGGTTGCGTTCAGAAAGCACACATGGTAGGTCATTGTTAAATTGTAAAAGTTGATGCGATGTCTATTCCAACTCAGCAAGTCCACTGGAAGTAAATGTATACAAGCGGGGTGAATCATTGCAAAATATAGGACTGCAACACGTTCGAAAATAACCTCTTGAATTGCAAACACCTGGCATAAATAGAGAACTAGGAAGTTTGGAAAATTCATATCAAACCAAAAACGTTTAATCAATTCGTAAAAAAGGAAAAACACATTAAAATGTTTATTCAGCCAAGTTGAGCACGTTAACTTTTGTTTAACCAAGTTTTATTTGGTTTTTGTTTTCTTTTCTTTTCTTTTAAAACGTTAGACACGCACATAGCAATGTACAAATATCAATGAATAAAAAAAATAGTAAGGTTACCGTATCTTCCGTTCCGTTCACACCGTTTCCAATGAATCTGGTAGGCTTGAATGTCGAGAACACCTTGCTTCTCAGCGTTGTTCTCAGACTTCGACCCTTCGTAGCCGAAGTTTCGAATGAAGTCGTCTCGACAGATGAACTCGGAGACTGCTGAGCCAAACATGAGGAATGCCCGTTAGACTTTGCTGCACTATCAAAGACATCTGAGCTTATACTCCGTTTCACCTTATGTTGTACCGCAGCGAAGGCTAGAAAGCGCTTGTGCCGCCGAGATCTGCCCTAGAGAAAGAATCTCGCGCTTGTAGCCTTTCCTGCGGTACACCATGAGGTGAAATAGCGAATAGAGCGTAGCGCGTTGCATAATACCACGGACCTTAGATAAACTACTGGTCTAAACACTTCGACGCTTTCCGCCCTATAGTAAATATTGTCACCTTAAGCGGCGCTAATTGCAAAAAGTAAAAAAGAAAGAAAATAGAATTAAAAACACCTTAAAGCTTAAAGAGCCACTGAAAAGAAAAGAAAATATATTTTTAAGCCTGGTTGGGACACGCATGTAAAAAAAAGAATTTTACGTGAAAAAAAAATTTTAGAGCAATTATTACGGTGCGAGATTAATTTCAAAATCTGGGCGCAAAGTTCCATGACGTCACGGAATGGTCATACTCTCTTTCCACCTCAACGTGGTGGCCAAGCCGATCCACCCGTCCTCCACGCTCCCAAAATGCCCAGAGAGGAAAACAAGTGGAAAGGAGGTGACTACCGACTAAATCGCGTCTCGCGCCGTCAATATTATTTTTTTTTTGCGTAAAATGAATTTTTTTGGCAAGCGTGTCCCAACCAGACTGTCTAAAAAAAATCAGTGGCCCTTTAAGCTTTTTATAACTTCTTTTTTAAAAGCAGAAGTAGCACCCTTCACGTGTCGTTTTAAATATTCCGAAATTATATGACCCCTAGGACTCGTGTAGATGGCGTTTCTAATCGTCCATCTTTTTAACGGGTCCGTACACGCATTCTCTGGGCGGATCCAGTGATTTTCCTCACGATGGCTTCTGCGAACCCACGTCCATTTGTTAGATTTTCCGGGTGATCTGACTGGTTGACTCCTAACGTCCGGTGCTTCAATTTTACCGCAAAAAGACCCTCCCATAGCGTGACGAAAGTGTTCCAGACCAGACAATCTAAGGACCGTGGAAATACCTTGTATGAAGGAGGACTGAGCCAAGGAACGCATGTCGTCAAGTCACAGGCTCGTGTTCCTGCCTCCCACAGGAAAGCACAGAACCTTTTTGGGATAGTGAAGAAGAGACTGCCCTAATCGAATTTCTAGTTTAAGTGCACCTTTCTCAGAGACTACACCGTGGCACTATTTGAATATTAAACGACACGCGGCGTCTTTGTTTTATCCGCACATCCGAATGAGTAAATGAGGCGACATCGTCTAGAGGCGAAAAGGTGAAAAGGAGAAATGGCGAGCTCGCACCCATTCGAATGTGCAGCGAGAAGCGGCGAGACCCGGCGGTCGTAATTTAGCGGTCGTGGTGCGCCACGTTCTTGGACTTTTTTGCGGCCCGTTTTCGGAGACTCAAAACTAAGCGCGGACAATCACGTGAGCACGCCCAGTGTATACTTACACTCGAGACTCTGGCCTCGGGTCCGGTCCTTCGACAAGAAGCGCAGTGACGCGTGACGCCGTTCAAGAGACGTTCGTCCACCGGTTCAGGCTGACGACCTGAAAAGAGGCGGTCGACCGGGATGATCTGCACTTTCAGACTGATCGAGGCTTGGCCATTCTACAAGTTATTGCGACATATCTTGAACAATATCGTACAATGCAAATGAGTGCATGCACGCCATAAGTTGTGCCTCTTCGAAAACAAGAACTCTGTAGTCATTGACAGATTAAGTAACGCAGGGCGTTCCTTAAGTTATCAGCAACAGCTTTAATGTTTATTCGAAATGACGTCAAGGTTTGGCGGAGTTGAACGTAATCAAGGTGGTACCGAAATGTTTATGAATGATGAAAATGAGAAAAAAAAACGATTTACCCGTGAGAACACTGATGATGGAGCCTAAAACAAGAACGATGATAACTCCAAGAAGGCTGTACCAGAGATAGGAAAGCCTGTAGATGTACTCAATCTGGAAACTAAAGATGCACGAAATAAGCAAAATTAGGACACTGCGTAATTTGATATCAGCGTGGTTTATAATATATCCCAAAGGTGTTTTGTTTTGTTTTTGAGAGAAAGCTAGAAAAGCGATAACCTATAGTTCGCACAAATTAAATACTCTAAGGGCACAAGCTTAAGCAACACACGAATCAGGAAAGTCGGGAACAATACATGGCCGCGCCTACCTCTCTCTGCCCCCCCCCCCTTTTTTTTTTTTTATTGACGAGCGTACCATATATTTAGTTGTATTAAGCTTGAACAAAAAAAAGACAAAATTAGTTTTATATTTTTACAGTGGGTTGGCGTATATTAACGAAACAGTAGATTATTTATATTGTAGTCAGCGTAACACAGTTTATCATTATGCAGACAAGTAGAGAGAGTGTACCTTTAACTGAACATTTAGAAGACGGTGCTTTACTTTCACTTCAAGAGTGTACGAAATATCTGTAACCATGATCAACAAACGACATTCGCTGGCAGTTGTCTCAAACGCCATGAATTCATCACCCACTGTCGAGAGTGTCTTATCAGTGCCAAAATTGTTTGCATGTTTATTAATGTAAACCATATGTACAAGTTTTAAAATATCTGTATAATTTCAAGCATGTATATTTGTTACGATTATGTATTTTGTGCTTCGTGCTTTACCGCAAAGGCCTTTGAGCTGTTGGTAAGCACGCGAAAAATAAACATTGAATTGAATTGAATTGAAAGCATAATTCCCAAGATCTCCCATTCAGTTTGTACCTCCTGAGACGATTGGGTAGCAAATTATTTTCGTCGATTTGTTTACTTCTCAGCAGTGTCATAGGGACGTCTCGCAGATAACTCAAAATGTCACATAAAGATTATTGATTGATGGACAATATTTTAACACCCATACATTGCCTAATATCTTCGCAACCCCCTATCTAAAGTGTTTTGTTTGTTTTTTTCACTGCATTTTTTTAGGGCAATGGGAAGTTGGGGGAGGGAGGAAGTCAACTTTACTGTTAGAGAAAAATAAGGTTTATCCAAAGTGTTAGAGCTACTTGCGTAGCCTATTCCTATGATAATATCAAGCGGGCATCCCTTCTCTTCAGGGGCGGAATTAGGAGTCAGGTTTGGTGAAAGGGGAAAGGGGGGGGGGGTGATAGGCGTTGCCCAAATCAGTTTTGTTGGACTAATAATTGTCATTCCACCAAATACTGAACGTTTCTTCCCCCCAGAAAAAACACTGGTGTATGACGTTTCTTCGTTAAAAAAGTCGTCCTTGGGAGGCTTAGGCAAAACGCCCCCCCCCCCCCTAAACCGCCTCTTTTTAAATCCGCCCCTGGTTTTTTTCAACGACGAGACCAGTCACGTCAAATAGAGGAGCTTCACTTATGAGCATCGACGTCCGCGGTGGGCAAGGTGGCGTGTTCGAACCCCGTGACGTTGAGGTAAAGCTCGGTGCATCCATCAACAAACACAGAAGGCCTTGGGTGCATTGGCCTCCGAATGTAGGCACCCACAGTGATCCAGGACAGGGTCGCCATGGCTGCTATCATGCCCGCGATGGCTCCCTGTGCTTGCCGGGACATCCGGAACACCAGAGATGCACGCCACACCGGATGCATGAAAGTTTCATACTTCCTCCAATTGAACGCGAACATACCTGGCTTGTGCAGGAATGCGTATTGATCAATATGTGTCTATTTGTCCAGTTTGTTAGACGGGCAATAGGATCTGCTTCCGAAGAAGCTAGAAAAACCTAGAAAACTGCATTGTGTCTAGACATTGTCTAGAGACGATAACCTCTGTCCTTATTCTCCGTATTGTCTGGGACAAATTCATTGTCTAGTGACGACTTCTTGCCACGAAGATCGATTCATCCTACACACTAGGCTGTATCGGGCTTCACAGTGATGGAAAAGCTCTTGTTCCACAAAACACTCAAGATCGCTCTAAACGAATTGGTATATCTCGACACTGCGGGCGACGGCGCCGAAAGTAACATTCATTATTTCCTTATTTAAAAATAGCATTGTGTGTTCATACTCACGAGCGCATTGGCAAAGGGTACAAATATTCCCAGGGTGAACACTCCGACGAGGGGCCCACCCACGATGCCGAGGACGGACAGTGCAGCCTGTGGTAAGGGATAGAGAATTTCTCAGCTTATTTTTCCTGTTACCGTTTTGTTCCTACGTACCAGCAACTGTAACAAGATATTTAATTATTTTTGCTCTGTCTGACCACTTAAAATGTTAGCATGTCTTTTAAAAATAACTGAAAAGCACAACAAACGTGCGAAGCTTTACTGTAATATTTGTTTAGTTCGTGTCTGAAAAGCATAAAAAATAACATTTCTTAGGAACAGGGGGAACAAAGGGAACCTATGTAACCCTGCTCCAGGGTTACTATGTCTATCTTAAACCAGTTCGGCTGTACTCTCGCTTTAGTATGAATTTTTTTTAGTATATTCTCTCGACACCTGATTACTATAGATATCAGTGCTAAACTGACTCTAACACCAGGATTACGCGGTTTCCGAAGCCGACTTTAAAGTCAACTAGTGTGGCCCCAACTATACAGGTGTAGAAAGGACAAAAAAGTGCGGACAAGTTGCCCAACGCCGACATCGATCACCTAAATGTGAGGAAAAATGGCTGGTTTGAGTGCACTTTTCAACAAAAATCAAAAAGTTAAATTGAAAAAAAAAAAATATATATATATATATATATATATATATATATATATATATATATATATATATATATATATATATATATATATATATATATATATATATATATATATATATATATATATATATATATATATATTATCATTGAAGTTGTACAGTCGTGTCTCGTTAATATGGACGCCTCCGTTCCTCCCAAAAAAATCGTCCTTAATGTGAGTCATCCATAATAACTAATCAAGGTCAAAAACACAAATATTGTTTAGCAAGCTCAGGGAACGACTGCGTTTTATATAGCAAAACATTCACGACATGTAGGGCTTTTTCTTTAGGGGGCGCAGGTCTTATCTCAAGACCGGCAACCAACACCAGGGTGTGCACAGTGACCTCTTTGATTCACTAATATGTTTTCTTGCATTTTTGGTACCTAGTTTTGAAAACTGGTGTTCATAATAACGAGACACAAACACATGCATTTCCCCGGTTCATTCCCAAAGTAGTCGCCCATAGTCCAGAGTGCTGGTTTCTATATTAACACCGCAGGATTGCATGGCGACCCATTGGTCGAAAAATTTTCGTCCATATTGCGGGGTATCATATAGTAACAGGGTACATATTATTTTGACAGCAACATCCGACGCAAGAAAAACATTATGTGATACCTATTTTTCTAGGTGGCTGACAAATCGTCCTAATATATATATATATATATATTTTTTTGAACAATCCTGGTAGTTTTACATAGACATTTGATTGAATTTTAGAGCACTTTTCCATCCACCCAACGAGCTGGCCGTTTCTGAAAACGTTTATGACATCCTCAAACTGAGCCCTTTCGCGTCTTATCAATCTCCTTTTAGGCTGATAACCAATGCACGGGATACACGCAGTGGCGTACCATCTTGGTTCTGAGTGGGGGGGGCAAACCAGACCTCCTCCCCCCCCCCCCCCCGGCCCGGGGCCGGGGAGCGGTGCGGCTGGAGTATCCCTTGGGCGCCGCCGGCCAGTGTTTGCCCTGCCCAGTGGCGGCTGTTTCGGGGGGCGGGGGGGCCAACACATGACTGCCCCCCACTCTGAGAAGCTGGGGGCAAGCGCCCCCCTTGCTCCCCCGGTTGGTACGCCCATGAATACACGAGCTTCCAAGGGTAACTATTACGCCGGATTACGTCAGAGTTCTGTCATAGTTGCCTAAACACCATATGCAAACTGAGTAAACTAAAACTGAGTTTTGTTCTTCTTCTTTTTGTAAATAAAAAAGAACTCTCCAAGAAAACTGTGAAACTTGGTAATGAATACTATTGCCACAGACAGCCTAAGAAACACAGGGCGTGACCTATTATACGTTTTTGCTTTTCGCTTTGCGATTGGTTCTTATTGATTTCGCTTCGTGATTGGCTTTCGTGACTGGATAAGATGGGGCCTTTCTACAGATGCGGAGGAGCGACATACGCACCTGAAGAACGTCTCCCATTTGCTGGGCCACATATACCATGACGACGACGATCACACCAAACACAACAGCTGCAGCAAAACCAAAAATGAATGTTAAAGTAGCACACATCGCGGAAGTAAATCACAGAAAGAATGAAAACCTCCCAAAAAGAGCTCTCGGTTTGTTGTACCTATATGATAGCACAGCGTCTCTACACAAGGTGTAGTCCACACTGTGCGTGCGTTCTCGAGGCCCGACAAGAACATCATACGGTATAGACCAGTGTCTACTCTGTTCCATGGGCACCGTCATGTTTGTTTATGCCGACGCCATGACACAGTAGGGGCGCTGCACGTTTTGCAAAACTCCGTTCTTTTTTTTTTGTTTTTTTTTTAGAAATTTCTGCACATATTGTAGTCCAAGAACGTCAGAAATTTATAATCACGAAGCTCCAACAACAACACCGATGCTAAGAGTGCCGTAAAAAAACGAAAAACTGTTTTATGCATAAAATTGAAAGAATAAACACGGAGGACAAGCACAGGAGAACAAGTGGTTGTCCTGTGCTTGTCCTCCGTGTTTTATTGTTTCAATTTTGTGTATTCATGTTCAACCCGTTCGCCTTTGCCAGCCAATTGTTTTATGCCCAGTCCTTCTCTTCACAAAAGCCTGCGTTTGAAATTATTCTTTCCCATTTTTATAGCTGGGTGCTAGGTTTTCAGCCACTGAACCCGCTATACCCAAACTCAAGAAAAGAAAAAGCTTTAATGTCGACGATGACAACGGCGGCGAAGAAAATTATAATGACGATTATTTCAGAGATCGCCATTATTTTGAATACAATGTCAAGAGAATCTCAAGAACGCCCTCACTGAGAATTTGAAGGGTGATGGCAGATGCTCGATCTCCGAGATCAGGCTTTATGTACGTCTTGATGATGTCTTGCAGCGTCGTCGTTGCCAGGGAGGCAAGACTGGCAGACACGCCACTTGAAAGTAACGAAGAAACAAATCGTGATTAATTCTGTCTATACTCTCAGTCAAATAATACCAGTGTGAACTCATTACCTAAGGCCGCCACTAAAGATTCCGGACACAATCAGTCCTGGGACACCGGGATAGCTTCCAAAAATGTCCATCACGTGGAGTGGCACCAACTGTAAAAAAAAAAAATAATAATAATAATATATATGTTCGAAATAAAAGCCGACCGCCAGAGGCTGACTCCTGGACTACTCCTTCCGCAACAACACCGTAACAATATATATATATGAACTAGCTCAGCTAAGTGAGCTAGTTCATGAACTTTCAAATACAATCAATGGCAGGAGCCAGACTTAATTTCTCTTGACTTTTCCGAAGCGCTCGACCGAGTATCGCACCATAAACTTCTCTTAAAACTTTCCACTATTGTTAAAAATGATCAGTTTGTGAACTGGATATCGTCTATACCTATTTAATAGAACGCAGTATGTATCATTTCAAGATCAGACCTCTACTCCCCTTCCAGGGATGTAGCACGATTGCCCCGCGTGCAGAATCCCTGTCGCAAAAGCCCCGCTTCATTAGCCCCACGTTTCGAAAACCCCGCGTTCAATTACCCCGTCCCGTATTCCCCGCACGTGCCAAATGCCCCGCGTGCCAAAAGCCCGCGTGCTTACTGCCCCGTCCCTCCCTCTTCGCGCTTCAACCAGCATTGTTCCATGTCTTAACTTAATCTCTTGAGCGCCTACTAAGGGTCTTGTAATTGAAAGAAAGAACAAAATGAGGTTAACTTCAATTGCCGAAAAACTTAGAATGACGTACAACTGGCCAAAAGAATAAATCTGCATCACCTGCGATGAACTCATGCTGTCATAGAGAGGTACATCAGATTTTCTAGGCAGATAAAGTTCCAGATAGAGGAACTTTATCTACCTAGATAAGTACAAATATTTATTTTGCGTATTCTCACGTCTAACGACGCAGAAGATCGGAACTGGTGTTTAGTGCACTGCTGATAAATACGGAAGCTTGATCCATTGTAGTCATTGCTTGAGTCGTATACCTCATGATTACGTTGACAGAAGCTCGCGTGCACACTGCCTCTAGTTGAAAGCACAATGTCCCCGCCACGTTGAGGATCCGTTAACTGACACGAGGGATTCGCGTCATGGGCTTCTGAACAGGGGCTTTTGAAAGCGGGGCAAAGAGTGACGGGGTGTTATGCCGCGGGGTATTTGACACGAGGCATTTGACATCGGGTGCTTTCGTGCACCACCCCTCCCCTTTCATTAACGCCAAGGGTGTGCCGCAGGGTTCAGTCCTCGGGCCTCTTTTGTTCCTGATATTTATCAATGACATTATTAACGTACATTCAAGTACCCGTTACATGTTTTTCCAGATGATTGCGTTATTCATTCTGTAGTAAAAATGGCCCAGGATCAGGAAATACTTAACAGTGCTTCGGTAAAGATTAAAGAATGAACAGATTATTTGCAAATCGCGAATAAACTACCATAAAACTGTAGCAATGATAATACTATGAAAAAATAATCATTTAACTTATGGTTATTCAATAAATGAGAACTGCATTAAAATTGTTGACCACTACAAATACCTTGAGTAACCATAAGTAGCAAACTTCTCTTGGAACCAGCACGCAGATGACATTGTTAATAAAGCTAGAGGAAAACTTTTTACACTTCGGCGTAACTTGAAATTCGCTGAATAGGAAACAAAGAAAACTGCATACCAAACACTAATTCGACCCATTCTAGAATATGCTAACACAGTTTGGTATCCTCACACAGCAAGTGAAATGAACAAAATTGAATGAGTGCACAAACTTGCTAGGAGATTTATATTTAATAATTATAGGTATAGTATTTCGGCGTCATGTTTACTGGAACAAGCTAACATCCAGTCACTGAAGACTAGAGCGAGAATAAATAGATTGCGTAATTTATACTCTTTTATAAACGGGTTATTTAATGTTAATAGTACAAAATACACGGAATTTTCAAACAGACGATCGGCTAGACTGAGTCATACAACGGCTGTTAAACAATACAATGTTAGGCACGATGTGTTTAGATATTCTTTTTCTCCTACAGGCAGTCGACGAATGGAACTCTTTATCAAACGAAGTTGTAACCCTTCGATCATTGGACGTTTTTGTTGAGGCAATTACTCCTTCCACGAGTAAGCGTTCTTGAGTACAATATGTCACTCTTTTCTGTAACCACTCCTGACCTCGGCACACGTGCGGAGGTTAATAAATGATTGCATAATTCGCAGTATGCAATCACGGCATCGAATAAAACCCCAAATTCTACTTCGGTAAAATGTGGAGGGGATTTCGGAATAATTTAAGAGGAAGCTGTTAATAAATGTACACAAAATAGTACAGGAAGTATCTTGTTTGAGAGATTAAGCTTTCTTATGTGCAAATTTTAATTTTTAAAACCAAGCGGAATACAAAATATATATATATTTTTAAATTTAGAATGAACGTTTTGCAAGGACGCCAAGACAAACGTTACCTCGGTGACTTTGTCTAAGCTCTTACTCCGGGTACATAAAAAATTACCTTAAAAACGTCAAACACGGCAACCAAACACCGAAGAAAGCGAAAAAAAAATAATCGCTAAAATAATAATATATGACATCTGAATGTATCGGCAAAATAACACGCCAGAAATGACGAGCTCTAATCTCTCTGTCAGCCGTGCCCCGTTAAATCCGGTCTGTCGAGCTACAAGTTACACAAGTGGCACGCAGATAGGCATTGCGGCGTTACTCTTTGCAAGTTAAATTATCAAGGGAGCGTGCTGTCAACAATAACGTAGATAGAAAGTAACAAAGACTTAGAGGCAAAGGGCCTGTCTGTCCTTCTTTGCTCACGCATTCATTCTTTCTTTGTACGCGTACCTTGTCTATAGACCAACACAAAGTTTACAAACAAGCCCGCGTTTGCCCAGACCAGGTGTGGGCATTGCGCTTGCGCAGAGACCAGATTCGCATCAGGCAAAGCATCTGCGCATGCGCAGTGGAGTGACGTCAGAGAGTTGAGTTGGTCTATAGGCGAGATGCCCTGACGTCCACTCTAGGCCCTTTTTTTCTATTAATATTTGAGATTACATGCGGCATAAACACCCTAAACAATACTGCTGTCAGTGACAAGGCGAGGTGAGCATCTGAGATCGTATTTTCGCTTTAATAAACCACGTTCTGTGTTTCTTAACTTGCTGGCGACTATAGTCCTACCATTTCGCCGAGACAGCCGAGATTGAAAACGAGAGAAAGTTAAGCTAAACTGTCTGTATTTCGCTCTCTTTCTTTCCTCGCACACGCATTCTCAGCATTTATGTTAGTGTCGGTTTTCGTTATAGCCATACATTTTTACATTATCTATTTGTCATTCGTCCGTAAATTATGGGTTTTTTTTTAGCGCATATCGATTCACCTGGGAGTAACAAAAATAAACTAGATTTTTAAAATGTTAGTAGTTGTATTCAGAGTCGTTTTTGACATGTCATAAAAACGTAAAGTGTTAGAAAAGAAAGGAAAAGAAAAAAACCGAACGTGCGCGATCAGAACTGCACGTACTTGGTCAGCGGCAGTCACTTGTTTCGTAGAGACAGGATCGCAGTCGCTGTACGCGGCGAAGATCACGAGGCCCACGTAGCACAGGAGACTTTGGAGGACCACTACTCCAACGAGGTTGACCCACAAGGCTCTTTGGGCAAAATAAAAATGAAGGGCACAATTCGAAACAGTTCTCTGCAACGCATGACATTAGAACAGCCTTGTTCCCTTAGAAAAATTATCAATGAGTTTAAATTGAGTTTCTAATGGTACTCTATAAGAATGAATTAGAGACTCAACTGAAACTCATTGATAGTTTTCGTAAGGGCTTTGCGCGAGTCCTCGAGCAAATACAGCATGCTTCGTAGAGCTAAGCTCGCACGGCTGTGCCTTCAATGGCACGGCATACAACTTCTCAGATGTATAGTCTATCCGGCTCTGTGCCGCTAGGCTCAAAGGTTTGGGGGTAAAGAACGTAGGCAACGTTGCCGGACTAAGAACGACAGAAAAACAAACAAAACATTAACCAATTTGACATGTGAAGCAAGTGGTATATCATTAATTAAGTTTTGACAGAGCGTCTTTACGCTATGTAAATATTGTTTGGTCCACTAATCATCTGATTCGCAACGAAACCAATTCAGATGGCCTGTGACAGGAGCTTCTTCAAACATTTTTGCTTTCATGTTGCATCTTCACCAGAGTAATTTTTGCTGTCTTTTATCCTGACTGTTGAATGACTATATCCTTCGAGGACTTCTTCGACTGCCGCCAGTGTACAATAGTTATCGAACTTAATTAATGCCCTATGGTATTTCTTGTCACTCTCGCGCTTTTGTTGTTGTACATTAAATGTTTTGTTGTTTGCATGTCTTTTTTGCGCAATTTATATATTTTATACCATAGACGCGTCGGCTCCACACCGGTGCAGGGTTGGATTCCTGGTATGGTGGGAAATCGCTACTTTAATTAATACAAATATTATTTACTAAATATTTATAAAATGGAGCGTATATAGTGTAAATGGAATATCAAGTGGATCCTTCATCAAAAACGCTAGGTGTACAAATTTCTTATAAGAAAATACGCTAACAAGAATGCGTACGTTGCAAAAACATCAAACTGACTGACAGCAGCATTCTGTATTCCATCAAAACAAATTGCTATGAAACATTCTAGAATCACGCGAATGACCGCTAGATATAATAAAATAATGTACCTCTCACTTTCTTCAAATTAAAGGTCGTCATATGAATCTTCCCGAGATTTAAGGCGGAGAAGAAATAAAACAACAGAGTGGGATTCACTTGCCTTCGCACTGCCTGTATACTGGGCATGCTGAGGTAACGTTGGACCCAGCTCTGATTGACGGCGTAGAGTGTGAGCCACAGAAAGGTGCCTCCAATGACCATTGCCCACACAGAATGACGGACAGTCGGGTCAGGCCGAAAGCTTCCAGCAGAACCAGGGATAAAAACAAAGGCAAGTTTTATACTCCTTGTCATGGTCATTCCTGATATACAGTATCTCATCAGCGCACTAAAATAGTTAGAATCCTCGAGGGAGGGAGGGGAGGAGGTGTCTGAGTGAGTTAGACCACTACAGCTCGGACACGCGGAGCGAAAGTCGCGCTGCAGTACCCAGGATCCTGCTTCGATCCCCGCCCTTACCCGTTTCGACCCGGGGCCCTAATTTGGACACTTGGCGAAAACGTCGGCGAGAAATACGGCGGCTATGATTGGCCGCGGTGCCAAGGTCAAGTGCGGCGTTGGTCAATCACGGCCACCGGGTTTCTCGCCAACATTTCCCCCTAGTGTCCAGATCAGGGCGTCTGTATGAGCATCGTGTCCGGCGTGCAGTTGTGTATCACAAATGCATGGTGCACGTGAAAGACCCTAAGCTAGCGGGGTACTGTTTCTCCCTAGAGCGTAAACCAGTGTCGCCATACCTCAAAGGCAGACCTATCTTACGCTGTCTGAACACGAACGCCTAATTTGTTTTTCGTACTTTTCCCGTGAAAAGAAAAGAAAACGTTGCTTAGGGGCAAATATTACCAAAGATAACTTGTCAAAGCGCCATTATAAGCTGTTTCCAATGGCAGCTTCAACTATTTTCAAAAGATCGAACGTCATGAACAGCATTTTTTGTATAAACCGGATTTAGAGAAATTCTTTAAATGTTTTAATTTACACATACACGCAAACACCAAGCACATAAATATCATTTACCGTAAATTCTACTATAGAGCTGAAGTGTATCATTTGTCTCTGAAATCATGCAGCGTCACATTAGTCACCAAAAAAATCCTCAGGGGTTACAAGGCAGGTAAGAAAGTATAAGTACAAGTTCGGCTGGCTAGGAATATGAGACTGTCTGGGACTAGATTTCACAGGTTCATTTAACTCTCGAATGAAGAAGAGTAAAAATTTGATAGGGAAAAAAGAAGACAAAAAGTTGCAGGACACAGCGTCCATCTTATTGTTCCCTTAAATTTGACGAATTTATCTTCTGAACTCTCATTTGAGCAATAAATCGTGGCCGACTTTTTTCAAAGCATTATCTCATTTAAGATCATCCGAAAGAAATCACTCCAAAATTAGAACGCGCAAGTGCGCGAACGCAATCTTCATGTGTCTCTCCGCTAAAGCGCTACCTTTAGTAGTTTTTTTTTTTGCTTGTTAAGGTATTTAGCAAGACTGGCCTGCTGTTACTTTACTAGCGAATACGACAGAGAGGAAGAGCGATTCGGATTAAGAAACTTAGTAATAAAACTCAGAAACGTGACAAGTATCGCGTGTCTCCGGGTGACTTACTCCAGCAGCTGCAGTCTTCCTGTGTTCAAATTTTTTGGAAGACGACGCCGGGCCCACCGACGTCCAGGGTTCCCTTTACAGCCAGCAGAACAATGGAGGCGTACCTGATGAAACTCATGAAAACGTCTGCCATGACTATCGCCTTGATGCCGCCCTGAAATGAGTTCCAGTGAATTTGTATTGGACACCTGATACCATCCTAAGTTAAAGTGAACCTGCCCGGAGTCTCTTAGGGCCCTTGGAAGTTATATTTTATAACTTACGCATCGAACAATATATGTGATCAACTTAAAGTGAATCCGACAGTTTTAAGGCAGAAAATTATCATCTGGCAGTCATTCTTCTTCTGATGTATGGTCTTTCCGGGCCAGGTGCGGGTAAAACAGTATCATAAACCAGCTACCACCTTACATGAGACAAAGATACGCATACGTATATTGCTTTGTGTGAAAAAATTGTACGCCTCTTTGTGACCGAAATAAAGATACCTATTTGACAGACGTAGCAGCAAAATATTAAAATATATGGCCAGATATGGTCAGTACGCCATATGTACGGTGCCGACGCACCTAATAAATTCAGTCTGAACTTGGTAGCTCCAAGGCGTTCCTCGCAAAATATTTGTTGTTGCGGTGCTCGTTGTTATTTTTGTCAACTCTTATAATCGAACAAAGTTCACTATCAGTTTTCCAAGTGAAATCTTTTTAATCGCTTTCAAAGTCTGGACCGCAACAATTGAATTACCAAACTGTTTCTTTTATGAAACTTTTTGCTTGCTTTTTTTCCCCTCGGAGACACAGATAGGTTCTCTACTTAAATGGAGATAAACAATATGTTGTTGATGTACAAATACCAAGACTCATTTTAAAAGATAGTTTAAGCTATTATATAGGGGTATATTGTTATTAATACGTAATGAACTTTTGAATTCCCCGGTATTTCAACAAAAAAACTGGAATAACAAAATTCTTACAATGCTGGTGTAGAACGTGCAAACGGCGCCAATAGAAAGCACGGAGAGCCACAGGTTTACCCCGGTCACTGCAACAAAAACATACTCATTACCGTGTTTTTTTTTTGCTGAATAGTAGTTATTGATTACCTTGTTGCAGAGCCAGGGCGGGTCCGTAGAGTACGATTGCCATATACACAACCTGGAGATACATCGAGGACGGTGTAAGACCACCGACCTATGTTCTAATAATTGTATCAACCTCCTCAAACACCCTTCATCCTTATTCAGATGAAGCTACAACAACTCAATTTTACCATTTCCAAAGTGCAGCGTAGAAGCTACAAGAACTACATTTTACCAGTTCCAAAGTGCAAAATGAACAAGCTGCAGCAACTCCTTTTTTCTTCAGTCTTTGCCTAATTTATATTTAGGAGATAACGTAGCGCATGTAGAAACGTAAGTAAAATAGCCAAGACACGTGTTTGATTCAGCTTACCATCTGCAACGTTGACGAAACTGAACAGATTGTTCGAAGTGTCCGATTAAATCGTAGCTCGAGGTACTGGAAGCAAGAGAAAAGAAAGAGATTCGTCGCAGCAGCTTTTAAGACTCGCAGTGTTCACCTATAGACACTGACAGTTTAAGAAGGCGAACTTGCAGTTTACAAAGGGAAGTAAAAAAGGCATCATCCCATAAATATTTTATGCGTAGTGTGTTTAATTAAAATTGACTGTGATATTTTATTATTTATTATCGTAGCGCAGTCATTGAGACTGAGGTGCATAAGAACACCAAAAAGTGAATGGCGAAGCAATAAAGCATGAACATTCTAAGCTACGCCACGTTGTCATCCCACGCGATATAGATTCTAATCATAGAATGGAGAACTTTGGAATATATGTAGTCAATATCTGTGTATATACGTAGGTGCATGTTAAGATGTCGCTAAGGACGCCTTTGTATTCACTGGCAGCTTAGACCGAAAGGGTGCGGCTATATCGAGCAGAGTTCCTCCGTTTGCTCTTGGTTCCTGACTGTTCTTAATGGGTGTTGCTATAATGAGTGGTGAGATAATCGGCCCCGGCCACGCATCTGAGGAATCAGTTTGTATATTGACACGCACAAAACTGGGATCGTCGGGTTCAATCAGATTGACAATCAAATGAAGCCCAGAAATGTTATTCAGCAATCTGCATTTGTCAAATTGTGCATAAGCAATGTCCGTCTAAGTCTAGGATAACGAAGGTTGCTTGAACCATGATTCTCGTGACAAATTAGTTAGTCTTGCCCTTTGTTGAAGTGTTTTTTTTATCATCATAGCTAGTTTTCATTAAACACACTGCTCGTAAATATTTATAGGATGATGCCCTTTTTTACTTCCCTTTGTAAACTGCAATTCTTTTATGAGATTTTTCTAAGTGTTTGCGGTCAAACAGTTTCAAAATTGTTTGCACGTAAATGTATGTGTCCTTTAATTATATACCTTTTTGCAGTCAAACAACTTCTAGACATTTCCTTAAACACTAAGTTACGCCATGCATGCTAATACTATTTCTGTTGACTACCACGTCGATATTTACCATACCAGACATACCTGAAACGCGCTGGTAACGTCAAGATTGTAGAACATCGGCATGTACACATGGTTCGTCAGAAGCACAGTGACCAGAAGTCCCAACTGGATGACGATGAACTGAATACCGAAGAAGTACATCTCGGCCGGAATGCCCAGCATGGCGACAGGAGAAAGAGAGGTGCTGATCAGGGACATCGCTACTGGAACCACACCCATGGACTTGGGTGCCTGAGGCTTTCTCGCAGACGTAAACGCATAGTATATCCCAATGCCAGACGATGCGAGGAGCATCGAAAAGAAGACACTGTAGTCCCATACTCCAAACTGTTCTTCGACAGGCATCGTGTCCTCTACAAAGCAGCCAGAACCTTGTCAACTGAGATTATGGATGCTTTTGAGACTAAAGTAAAATAGAACAATCGCTTCGACGTTGAAGACGACAAGAGCGTTGCCTGTTCTCTGAGATAACGGACTCAACTGGACTATTTCCAATTTTGACCTCAGGGCATGTTCTGTGGTGCGGCCCAACACAATGTTCTCCTCGACGTCTAAGCTTCGTGGCACAGAGCCGATGTCTGAAAATTGTGACTTGAGCCTAAGGCGAATAAATGAAGAAAACGAAACAGAAAATAAAAAGCAAAATGAACATCTTTTGTGGGGTTTCCACTCCTGCTCAAGACACGCTTGACTTGGACCCTGTGTTCTTCTACGGGCGAGGGCTATGTTTATTTAAATGATGCGCCGATTTAATCGGAGCGCGCTTCGCTTCGTGAGACGCATAACTTCGGGGCGTACGATCATGTCGCGATACGTTTGGGACTCCCTTTATGCTTAACCACTGAAGCATTTGCTCCTCAGGCGAGCGTTCTCAGCAACAATGAAAATTTCTTCCCAAGGTCAACGCTGGCAGCTTAGTGTGGACTCGGCGTGTCGAAGGCAGTAACCTGCTCGAAAGTGTGGTATTCGCGAAGCTATAGATTTGAACTAGAAGAATGTCTCGTACTACCAGGGCTGAATAGACTTATTTCAAAACTCGAAGCGCCTCATAGCGGCGTAATGCCACGTTATGCATTGTGGGAACCAGTGGAAAGCAAAATCCATACGCGCTCCGCTCCTGGCAACCAGGTTCCCAAATTGCAACGCGCAGGGTGACGGATTTATGGAAGTAGCCTTTTGGGGTTCAAAGATTTCATATCAACCGGGCCCCCCTCACAGTAGGGCCCCTGAAAGGCAGAAAATAATGGCGGCATTCGTAATTTTGCCCGCAAAAGAAACTACTAACTTAACACTCCCTGGGCTTATCTTTGTTTGTTGCGTTGTTTTCTCGTCTGTGTTGTCATTCGGAATCCCTCGCAGCGCAGTTTGATCAAGTTACAAACTTGATTGTTCAACGATGAAACAATCCCAATGGTATAATTGAATACTAGATACATGTAGTTTTTTCTATGTAGACTGACGAGCGTGTTGGTTGAGTTGAGAGAGAGAGAGAGAATAAACATTTATTGTGGTCCTTACTAGTCCAGGACGTCATCTATAAATTCCCGGCATTTTTCTATATGCCTTACAAGCAAACTCCAGAGTAGAGTGTTGTGTGCGGGTGGGGGAGCGATCCATTCCTCCCAGCTGCTCGGGTGAAGTATTTTCGGTATTGTGTTGAGAGTTTCTTGTAGTGCTTGTTGGTTGTGAGGGCAGTCCCAAAGGATATGTTTATTGTTAGGGTATCGGTGGCATTTTGCGCACTTCGGTTGACCTTCGCGTCCCAACAAATGATGCGTTATGTGCGGTGTAAGGAGGGTGCCAGTCTGGGCTCTTCGTACCAGTGTAGAGTGCAGTCGGTTCAGAAATTGTGAGGGGATGGGAGAGTGGTCCTGTTCTTCTCCATTCCAACAGTGTGTTGGTTCTGTTGGTGTGAAGTGTCTTCCTGTGTATGTAAGGGTCGTACGTTTGTGGCCAAGGAGTGGAAGGTCCCGGTTCAGTAATGAGCTTCACGGGCGAGCTGATGGGCCAGCTCGTTGCCTTCGATTCCTGTGTGGCCTGGAACCCATTCCAATGTGACTCGGAGGTCTGGGTGGTCTTTCATGATCTTGGTGATGTTAGTCTTTATATGAGGTGGTAGGTTGTTTTCTGTAAATGTTCTCAGGGCACCCTGGCTGTCAGAGCGAATTGTGATGCTTTGTAGCTGGGCGTTTCTTGAATAGGCTTCCGAGATGGCTTACACTTCCAGGCTGAGTGGGTGATGGGTCTCGCGGTGCTTTTCGCTTTTGTATTCTTCAGTGCGTGGCTGTGCCGTCATGCCTTCTTGAGTGGTGTAAGTAGACGGCATCGGTGTAGATGCAGTTGGTGGGTTCTGGTCGTTTTGAGAGCATATGGGCCCTCTCTTGTCTTCGTTCTTGGTGGCACTCCGGGTCCATGTTTTTTGGAATGCGGTCTGACCATGATGTTTGGTATAGACGCTTTACACACCAGGATTGGCCGCCATAGCTCGACCTTCTCTTGTCTTACCGAGATGCCAAGCCGCTGAAACGGACGCTTGAGCCTCCACACCTGATGCTGTGGAGAAGGACGTGTAGCCTTAAGTAGCAGTAACCTGCCCTGCTGTGGAAAGAATGAAGTGCAGCGAACGGAATAGAGCAAACAAAACTGAAGGGCGGTTATGGCGGCGCCCATGCCAGCTGCTGTAAGCGCGTATAGTGTCCCACGGGGGCGGTTTCGGCGGGATAGGGGAGTGAGGTGATGTCATATCCCAGTGTCTGAAGGATTTTTCTGCCGTGCTGGGATGTTTGGAGCCTTTGTATCTGCCCGATTTTGTGGATTTACGTCTTCTCTTCTAGCGTGTTCATTAGTCCTGTGGCTTGTAGAAGGTGAAGGGGGTGAATTTTGGAACGCCTCTAGGTGATCCTGGTGGCCTTACGTATGCCTTATTTTCATTTTCGAGAGTTGCGTTTTAGTAGGGGAGTAGTATGGGAGTCCATACATTACTCGGGAGATAATGAGAGCTTCTACGATTTTCTTGATTTCGTGCTCTTTTTAGTCCGTGCCTTTTTCGGGTGACTCTGCTGATCATATGTGTAATCTGGTGTATCTGTACTAGGGTTTTGTGGACCCAATCGTTGGCATTGCAATTCTGGTCCAGCCAAACTCCAATATTCTGATTTTTTCCTTCTCGGGATGGCGTGTCCTGAGAGATTCAGTTGGATGAGGTTGCGGGTTTTCTCTGCTTGTGGTTGGTTGGAGTTGAGGACCACGACATACTCTGTTTTCTCAGGGCATGAGACGGTCCCAATGTGTGGATGTAGTTATGAACAGCGTCTAGGCCCTCTTGTAATGTATGTTCTTGCTGTGCTGGGAGCCGCTGCAGCACCATAGTGTAATGTCATCCGCATAGACTGCTGATTGGAGGTTCGTGATATCGTGAAGTTTGTGAGGTGGGTCCTCTCATGGCAATGTTGAAAAGCGTGGGTGATAGTATGGCGCCTTGTGGTACCTCGGTGGTAATTACTCTCTCTTCACTTTTATATTCTCCAATTTTGATCCGTATGGTGCGGTTGGAAAGAAAGCTTTTGATGTAGGCTTCTAATCGTACAAGCCACAACAATCTTTTTTGGAATGACACCTCACATAAAAAGTAAAAGAAACATGAAGAGGCAAGGAAAGAAAGAAGAGGATACTTTGACAATTTTAGAAATATTAGAACATTAAAAAGAAAAGATGACTTGATGATGAAAACGTACAAAAGCTGCCACCTAAGATAAGCCCCCCTCCCCCATACCACACACACAAAATGGGAACTTTTCTTTTATGAAACAAATTATATACAGCAAACCAAAAGTTGAGTTTTTGGTGACATATCAAATAGTGGGTCAACAAAATAGGATCCAGACAATGTTTCGGCAGTAACTATTTCGTGTCTGGGACAGAACTGATACAAACGAGCTGATTGCGGGCAACAAAAAACATCTCGGTTTATTCAGTTATCGCTTTTATAACGTGTAGGGGAAAGGGTGAAGGAAGAGGGGAAGGCAAAGCAAAACGAGAGATTGCAAGCGGCGTAGCGTACATGCATCGTGACGATGCTGAATTTTACAATCACGATACAACTTCCTTTTTTTTTTTTTTTTGAAGGAGTTAACAAAAACAAAGGACATGTTTCATAAGCTCTGCGCGAAGTTTTCATCGTAGCCCAGCCGCTGTGGTGCTCTTCTGTTGCGTGAAGATCTTCTTAACACTGCTGTGGCCGTGGACGGGCTGCCAGCGGGTGGCTGAAGTTGCTCGGGTGCACCTTCGTTCGCGCTTGCTTCATCAGCCGAGTCATCGTCGGAGCTGTCAAAAAGTTCTTTCGTTGCTAACAAATGCTGGCGGTTTCGTCGTAACACCTTGCCGTCTTCTGTAGCGACCTGGTAAGACCTAGGGCGTGTCCTCTTGATCACCTTGGCCTTCGTCGCCCACGTGTCGCCCTGGATGCGGACGGCTGCTCCTTCTTGCAACGGTGGAAGATGCCGTCTCACCGGTTGTGTCTGCTGATGCTTCAGCACAACTGTAGGTGGCGTCTCGTTGAAGTCCGGTAATGGTGTCCGCAGCCGCCGACCTTGGAGCAGCTCTCCCGGAGACTTGCCGCCTTCCAGGGGACTGGACCTGTAACTGAGCAGTCCAAGCCAGAAATCGTTTTTCCCTTCTGTTGTTTTTTTTAGTATTCTCTTGACGATTTGTACACCTTTTTCCGCTAGGCCGTTCGAGCGGGGAAACCGTGGGCTTGAAGTTGTATGTTTGAAATCGTAGTCCTTTGCAAAGGTGGCAAATTCTCGGCTGGAGAATTGTGGCCCATTGTCTGTACACACTTCTACTGGTATGCCATATCTGGCGAACATGGCACTCAGTTTATCAATAACTGTAGCGGATGACGTATTATGCAGGAGTTCTACTTCTGGAAAGTTTGACAACGCGTCGTACACGCACAGGTATGACTTCCGGGCATACTCAAAAATGTCGGCACCGACCCTGTACCATGCGTGCTTCGGAACAGGACGCATCATGAGGGGCTCGCTGGGTTGTTTGTAGGCGTATTTTCTACACACTGCGCATTTTCTAATCAGGTTGTCGATGTCTTCATTCAAACCCGGCCAAAACACAATGCGACGGGCTCGTGACTTGCACTTCGTCAGTCCCATGTGCCCGTCATGTATACGTCGCAGTATTTCCGGACGCATGCTTTCGGGGATAACAACCTTGCAACCTTTGAACAACAGCTCGTTCACCACTGATAATTCCTCTGAGAAGGGTCTAAGTTGTCCCTCGATTGGCCGGTGAGCTTCCAGGCATTCGATTACCCTCTTTAAATACCTGTCATTGCTCGTCTCTCTTGCCAACCGCCCTTGAGTCGCCTCGCTGACCAGTGACGCAGCAACACTCACGGCATGTACTTCCACGTCTTCGTTCGCTTCGTCCTCGTTGGGAGAGCTGATCGGAGCCCGCGACAGCATGTCAGCCAGCACCAACTGTTTTCCTGGAGTGAACTGCAAGTGGAAATCGTACTTGAGCAGGCGAAGGAAGAAACGCTGGAGCCGTGGCGGCATATCGCCGATAGCTTTCTTAGAGATTGCTATCAGCGGGCGATGATCGGTTTCAAGAATCACCTTGCGTCCGTAAACAAAGTAATGAAATTTTTCACAACCCCACACCACCGCCATCGCCTCTTTTTCAATCTGCGAGTACCTTGTTTGGGCGTCTGTCAGCACGCGTGAGGCGTAAGCAATTGGCCTCCATGAATCACCATGACGCTGCATAAGGGCTGCCCCTATGCCGTTCCGGGAAGCATCCGCTGTTATCTTGGTCTCTCGCTTAGGGTCGAAAATGGCCAACACAGGCTCCGCGCTGAGGTATTTGCAAAGCTGGTTCCATTCCTTTGCGTGGTTTTCGCTCCACTCGAATAGCGCGTCTTTCTTTATCAGCTGCCGCATGAGTTGCGTTTTCTCGGCAAGTGCAGGCACAAACTTTCCGAAGTAGTTCACTACGCCTAGCATTCGCTGCACTCCTAGCTTGTCCGTGGGTGCTGGCATGTCAGTGACGGCCCTCACAGTGGTGGAGCTTGGTCGTATGCCTCCTTCGGATATCACGTCACCCAAAAAGGAAATTTGAGTGACGCCTATTTCGCATTTTTCAGCGTTAAGCGTAAGGCCTGCACTGCGCGCAGCTTCCAGGACCGCCTCGAGCCTTTCATCGTGTTCCCGTCGCGTGGCCGCCCATATCAAAATGTCGTCGACATATACGCGTACGCCCGCCAACGCGTCAAAAATCTGACTCAGGGTTTTTTGAAACACTTCCGAGGCGGACGAGATTCCAAACGGCAATCGCAAGAAACGATAGCGACCAAAAGGAGTCGTGAATGTGCAGATTTTCGAAGTTTCTTCGTCAAGCGGAATTTGGTGGAACCCTGAATTTGCGTCTAAACGAGAAAAGTATTTTGCTCCCGCGATCTCTGCTTCGATGTCTTCACGGCGCGGCATTTCATAATGTTCGCGCTTCAGGCATTCATTGATTTTCCTCGGGTCCATGCACACTCTCAGATCGCCATTCTTCTTAGTTACAATTACTAAGGGACTCACCCAGTCCGTGGGCTCTTCGACTCTGGTGACAATGCCGGCCTTCGTCATTCGGTCGAGTTCCTGACGAAGTGGCTCTTGTAAGGCTTGCGGCACACGCCGGGTCCTCTGGATGACGGGAACGGCACCTTCCTGCAGCACCATGCTGTATTGGCGGTGAAGGCACCCAGTTCCGGTGAAAACTTGGGGAAACGTTTTGAGCACTTGTTCACTGTTATTTGTCACCACGGCGTTGACCGAGCGAGTGAAGAGTCCAAGTAGTTCACTGGCGTGAAGGCCCAGTATTGCTTGGCGTCCCTTTTTTACAACAAAAAAGTCGATGCTAGCCGATCTGTTGGATATGGTGGCCTTCAAAGTTGCCACTCCTAGATGCTTGATGATTCCTCCGTCGTATGAACGCAGCACGGAGTTGCTAGCTCTCAGCTGCATCCTTGGATGCAACTTCTTGTACATGCCGTACGGCAAGAGACTGGCCTGAGCACCGGTGTCCACTTTCAGTTCGAGCATTTTGTTTGCCACTTGTGCTTGTACCATCCAGTCCCGATGGCGCTCAACCCCGTTTACCCAGACGTCGAGAATCTCGAAATCTTCGTCGCTGGTTTTGTTTTCACCGCTGTTGATTTCGGCAACTTGCTTGTTGTTTTTACAGCGTACCGCAAAATGATTCTTGCCTCCGCATCTTCGACAAGTGCGCCCGAACGCAGGACAGTTTCGGGGCCATGCCTTCGGCCACATCTACGGCACTGGAACACTTCATGTGGCTCGTTGTTGCTCGACTGCGTCTTCGTGGCGTCGATGTGTCGTTCTTGCGCTCTGGCGTCATCTCTGGCTAACGGAGTCTTTACTGCGTCAATATGTTGCTCTCTTGCCCACCGCTCGTTCTGTGCAGCGGTCACTTCTGCCGCCTTGCATGTTTGTTCGGCCTTGACCAAGGTAAGCGTGTTATCGCGCAGCAACTTCTCTCGGACTTTGTCGTTGTTTGTTCCAAAGACAATTTGGTCTCGTATCATCGAGTCCGTCATTGTGCTGAAGTTGCATGACTGCGCCAGCTGCCTGAGGTCTCTGATAAACTGCTCTACCGGCTCACCTTGCGCTTGTACACGTCGGCGAAACAGGTAGCGTTCATGTACCTCGTTTAACTGGGCTGCGAAGTATCCGTCAAACTTGCCCACGATGGTGGCGTAATCCTGCCGGTCCTCTCCCGTACCGAAGGCGAAGTTGTTGTAGACCTCCAAGGCGTCGTCCCCAGCTACGCTTAGCAGAAGCGCAGTCTTCGTGGGTGCTGGTAGCGGTTTCCCGTCTGGTGCTGAAGCAGTCACAAACAGCTCAAACTTTTGTTTGAAAAGTCTCCAGTTCTTTGCTATGTCGCCACTCAGCTGCAGGCAGTCCGGTGGCTTCAAAAATTCCATGCCGCTTCTTCCGCCGCAGCAGCCGGCGCTTCCTTGTTCACTGGCGGGTTGCATGCTTAGGCACTTCTGACACCATGTTTCGTGTCTGGGACAGAACTGATACAAACGAGCTGATTGCGGGCAACAAAAACATCTCGGTTTATTCAGTTATCGCTTTTATAACGTGTAGGGGAAAGGGTGAAGGAAGAGGGGAAGGCAAAGCAAAACGAGAGATTGCAAGCGGCGTAGCGTACATGCATCGTGACGATGCTGAATTTTACAATCACGATACAGTAACGACATATATCAGTAGACTCCCCCGCCTCTCTCCTCCCTCCCTCCCTCCCTCCCTCCCTCCCTCCTCCCTCCCTCCCCCCCCGGGCCAGCCGAAGTGTGTGCGCGTGAGATTTACTAGAAAAAGATGTCCCATTTCATCTAATTATATAGTAAATAGTGAAATAATTAAAACCGAATCAAATGTAAAGCAATTGGGGGTAATGCTGTCTAGTGATTTAACGTGGAAAACGCCTGTAGATATGATAGCCCTAAAGGCAGTAGTACGTAGGCTTATTTTATAAAACCAAATTTCCGACAGGGATCAAGCAAAATTTCGGAAACTTTGTATTTTACTTTATTCGCCCATGTATGGAGTACGCGTCAACTATCTGGGACCCCCCCTACAATAATCTAATAGATAATAGAGTGGGCTCTGATTTGCTTTGAATAATTATCAACTTGGAGCGAGCGTCACCAGTATGAAGGGAGCCCTTAAATTGGGAATCACGTAGCGAACGAAGAAAATATTTTAAGTTAAAATTTCTTTGATAATATATATCATAACCGCTTCCTAATAAGCAGGAACACATTTCTGCATGATCTTTTTTATGTTTCCGGAAGGCGGACGACCCAAGAAAACTCCGACCCTACTCTTGTTATGCTCATATTTTTGCCTTTCCGTTTTTTTCCAAAAACAATCGAAGTATGGAACGAATTGCAGAATGATGTATTTTTGCCTAATTTTAAAATGGTGTTTGATGGCAAAATGGTGTGTGTGTGTGTGTGTGTGTGTGTGTGTGTGTGTGTGTGTGTGTGTGTGTGTGTGTGTGTGTGTGTGTGTGTGTGTGTGTGTGTGTGTGTGTGTGTGTGTGTGTGTGTGTGTGTGTGTGTGTGTGTGTGTGTGTGTGTGTGTGTGTGTGTGTGTGTGTGTGTGTGTGTGTGTGTGTGTGTGTGTGTGTGTGTGTGTGTGTGTGTGTGTGTGTGTGTGTGTGTGTGTGTGTGTGTGTGTGTGTGTGTGTGTGTGTGTGTGTGTGTGTGTGTGTGTGTGTGTGTGTGTGTGTGTGTGTGTGTGTGTGTGTGTGTGTGTGTGTGTGTGTGTGTGTGTGTGCCTGTACAGCATTTCAGTATTAGGGAGTTTTGCTCTGATATTGTTTTGTTTTTATTTGTGCTAAATCAAAGAAAACTTTTTTGTGTAATAGTTCTGACAATGAGAACAGTTCTGTACATAACGTACACTGCAATGCCAAAACGGTGATGCAGGTTTCCATGTAAATAAACAAATAAAAAATCTATAAATAAATATATTTGAATAAATAAATGTAACAGAGGTTTGGCTGTGCAGTCTTCAAATTGAATAGCACCAGAAAAAGAAAGCTAGCTCATACCAAGAAAACATAGTTACCGGTGCTTTAAGTTTTTCCCTTTCAAATATATTGAGGTTGGGGACATAACATTAACTGGATCAAAAATAAATGATAAAAACGAAAATGTTTTGTGATCCAAGTCCCGATATTGTTGGCAATGAGACATTATTTCCAGTGAAAAAGGCCTGTGAATCCGAAAGGCAATGCTGTTTCCTTTCTTTTTCGCAAACTGTTAGTTTCAAAAAACAAAAAACGTTACATTAATTTTTTTATCCGAGTAATGTCATATTCCCATACTTGCGCATTCGATCACCATCGCTAGTATATTCAGGCAAAGTTCCGAATTTATGCAATACATATATAGTTTACTTATCAGGGACGACAGGGATATCTATTTTTCTGATTGAGATCATAAAGAAGACAAAAGCCACCCTCAAAAAACAATCTAAAAACAGCAAAAGCAAAAAAATATGACAATTCATTAAGTTGATCTTTTTATTCATAGTTTTTTTCAATAGTCTGCAATAAATAGTTTAATAGTTAATTGTCAATAGATTCCAAGGAGGACTTCTACCGTTTTAATATGAAAGCATTAACTGTCCCATGGAGCAGAAGCCAGGCGCTGTCTGGAGCCGTTGTCTGGAGTAGCGAAACAGCACCTAGATTCCCATTGGCTGCGACGCGTCATATCAAATTCTTCGTCACGGAAGCCAGCGGGGCCGCTCAAGGTCAAAGCGGACGCGCCTCAGAAATAAAACACAAAGAAAAGCACAACAACGCAGATGCATCGTCACCGGGAAGCCGTGGAGCGCGCTGCTTGTCTGAAAGCGCTGCGCGAAGGAGCATTCTTACACGTAAACAGTCTAAAGTGTTTTCGTTCAATTTTTTTATTGTATTCCAAAAGGTTTTAGATTGTTCCCTCGATATTTATGCGGGAGTCCCTAATTGCAGTTGCGTTTTTCTCCGAGCTACACGAAATTTCCTGGACGTTCTTCGTCTCGTCACCTAATAAATCCCCATAGATAGCATTACGATAGTTGGATGTCGATAGTTTCTCGATATTCGACTATAAACAATTCCCCGATAGCCGACTATCGATAGTACACTTTCGATAGTAGTATCGGTTATATACATATCGATAGTAGTATTGGTAGTTAAATTTTGCTTCCACTATCGATACTACTATCGATAGTTTTGCATCACTAGTATGCATAGATTTTACAGCGGCGGCAGTGAATAGGAATACTGTTCCGACCTTAGCGCACTTTTCAGCGATGAGTTCAAGCAGTTTCGCCGTAACGTTTGACGATGCTGGCGACTATTCAGACGAGTATATGCGTCGTTATCCGAATTTTGCTTTGGCCGAGCGTTCCCTTCGGCGAGCTCGAATTGTTTGAAAACTTTTAACGACGACTGCCGCAGAACGCCTTACACTCTATAAAAAAAAAAAAAGGTTTCTACCGCACACCCTTGTCCCACTATAATACACCTAAAACTTCATTTCGACGTACCGCGCACTATAGTCGAACAGACGGCCCACAAATTTTCCGAGGAGCTTGATAACAGTGCGATATGACTTTTTAAATAGCTAAAGTACGTATCAAAGACCACATAAAGAAATCACTGAGTGTTTATTGACGGAGGAAGCTCGACAAATAACGAAGGCGTAAATATATTGAAACTAAAGCAAGTGTGCTCCTGGGCTAACATGTCCAGTAAATATAGGGAAATTTGAACGCTATAGATGCAACAAGGAAGCCAGCGGTGTGAAATTGAGCGTAGCAGGAGCAAATTACGCCTGTAACGAGCTCCTGCACGTTACGCGTGCGTCCCTTGCTCAGTGTCATCTCGCAGACTTCAAACACAACGTGTCCCCCACCATTTCTTATTGCGAATGTAAATTACGCATTGATGAAAAGTCATTAAAGGGGCGATGCAACAATTTTTGTACTTTCCGCAAATACCGCTTAAAACGGATCCCTGACGTTAATGACCTATGAAACACGCGTTCGTTTTTCACCCCACGCAATAGAAGTCCCAGAAAAAAACTTAAGAAAAACGAGCAGCGTTCACCCCCTCAACTCGCAGCCAGAACAAGCGGCCGCGTGATCTGGAGCGGATTATATGCCGCCAATGTTGCTCATAGCCACGCGCTGGGGTTGGCAAAGCACAGGACACGCGCTGAGTTCCAGGCATTGCTATGGCTCGGCTATTGTCGTCGTTGCAGCGATTGGACACGGGCCACTACCCGAATGCTTCTCGAGCTAGTAATTATCACGAGCCCAAATCGAGTGCCTACGCACATGCTCGGGTCCAACCTATGAACCGCATTCGAATATCGTCATATGGGTGTACTCATAGCCTCCTCTATACGGAGAAAGCCTGGCACATCGACGGCGGAGCCATAGGGCGAGCGGCCGCAGAAAAAGGAGAGGAGAAGCGCGCGAAGCGGTGACCAATATGGTAGCGCAGAGCAGAAAGGGCAGAGATAGACTGCGAGCGCTTGGGTCGCAGGCGGCCGCTCCCCGAACCACGTTTGTTTTTGTGTTTTCGTCACCGTCGTTTTCGTACTCCGGGAGAAACGGCTGCGGCGACAACGGCGATTCGAAAGGGCGCTGGCAACAATGCGATGCCGGCGGCGTCGGCAGAGTTGTCGGTGTGCCAGCGGAGTGCGCCGTCGTCGGACCATCGTGTCGTGCCGCGGAAGAACCAAACAGTTTGCTGACTGAGCGTTTCGACGCCCAGGTGCCGAGGACCGTCATTTCACCGGTGAGTGTCCGATTAGCCCATTTGGAACGTCGCGTGTATACTGAGCTTCAACTGGACTGCAGGCGCAACAATGCAAGCAGTTCGTAAAGTAGTAGTAAAAATGTTTATTGTGGACGCTGCTACCGCTCGAGCCTCCGTTGAGTAAGCGACGAAAGCTGATGTTGTATGCATAATTAAAAAAAAGTGAACACGTAAATGACAAGTGTGAACCATCTACACTGTGTGCATGTCTGTCTGTGTCCTTCACGTTTTATTTTTCGTCCTTAGCACTAAAACGCGAGTTGCTCTCGTTTCTCACGGAAGCTAAAGTTGCGGCAATCATCATTACTTGGTTTCACCTCATGTGCGAGCGAAACCAAAGCTAAGAAGCGCTGAGCCCAGCGCTTTTTGCGTTACTGCATCGCACGCACGCCAGCAAAGCAGCAATGCACAAAGCGTCGATGTCGCGCTTCTATATTCGTTTAGTCCTATGTGGGGCGAAGGCGAAGCTATAAGCATGAGAGGGATAGCCCGAGGAAAATCGTTGACTGGATAAGCGCGCGTGCAAAGCAGCGAACGTATGAGTGCTCGGCTCGCACGCCTCAGCCTGCCTTCGCTCGCACGTAAGATCAAACGAAATATATCTTTGACTTCGTTCAAACCTAAGGTGAACGAAGTATATGGCCCATGAATCGCCGAACGCTCCAAGCACCAGATGCCGACCTTTCCGGGCAGTTCGTCGCGCAAGCACTCCAGCACCGTAAAACGAAAGCGACGACACGACCGCTGCAGAGATGCGGACGCACGGACGGCGAAGGGGAAGGGGTTGACGTAGTGAGACGGTAGCTTTCTCTTCTCCGCGATTCCGAAAAAAAGAGGAAGAACAACAAAGACTGTTTCTGCGTTCGGCCGCTCGCTCTTGTGTGGCGCCTAGCAGATCACAGCTTCCCTCGCTGCTTGATTCCCCGCCTCCTCCTCTCCTACTTTCGGCGGCCACGCACCGCCGACTTTGTGCCAGGCTGTCTCCGTATAGGAGAGGGCTATGGTGTACTGCGATCCCCACGTTACACGTTATCAAGTTTTGCAAAAGGAGAGGTTGAATAAAAATGATCGAGTTTGTCCATAGAGCACACCGCCAGCGAAGGTTTCTTGGCCAGTGGCGTTGCGTGTGAGTAATCGGCATGAGTCCCAGGTGTGCCAGTAGGCTCGCCTGTAAAAGAAGTGAAAAACGTTCCAAATTGAGTATCGTTGCACCGCTCCTTTAAGGAATTTTTCCGTAGATCGTTTTTGCCGTCTCGCAACGCTCTCCGCCAACCCGCTACGATGCCCCAGAACTCTACAGTCAAGGCCACAGCGGCGCGCAGGCGCAGTAGCGTCTTCTTCGTTTGCGGAGGGGACTTCGGAGGGGGAACGTGGTCTACGAAACATATAGCGCCTAGCGTTCGAGTCGCATACCAAGGGTTTCAGAAACTAACGTCGTTATCTCGTTCCAAAGTTATAAGTGATCTTCTGAAAATATAGGTGGAAAATAGGGCCCGTTTTTCGCCCGTTTTCGGTGAGTTGGCGCCTTTCGGCTTCATGTAATCGAGAGCTGAATGGCACCAGCTTCTAGTTAGTCACTAAGCTTTGGCATCTGTAGGTTCGAACCCCTAAGCGCTACATGTTGGGCGGAAAAATGAGCGTTCGGCAGCGCGTAACTTATAGTTGCAAAAAAAAAGAAAACTATATATATATATATATATATATATATATATATATATATATATATATATATATATATATATATATATATATATATATATATATATATACTGTAAGCGACGGAATTTTCCCGCGCTCAAATTTCCGCGAATCCAGACTAAAAGTTGAAAAAAATAAAATTATTCGCGGAGTTTCCTGAAATTTTCGCGAATCCGGGTTGCCGCCGGACCCCTCCCCCCCCCTTTCACGGCCCGGTTGTCTTTCTATCTTTCTAGGATTCTGCGGCTGATCAGTCAGTCGGTCAAAATCTAGGAAAGGGAAGACGGCGGTGGAGCATGTGCGAGCTAATGGTCTGGAAGTCTGCCGGTGCCTCGCAGCTTCAGAGCCGCCGACAAAGAGCTGGGTTAGATGTTCACATCGGTTTTCTTTTGATGTGAACCTTTCTCAGTTCACTTTCGAGGTCACAAACTCTGCGTGAAAGGACAACCGCCAGAGGGCGGTGGGGTCAAACTAGTGTATGTAAATAAGTTAGGGGTCCAAAACTAACTGGGTCACACACCCTTGACCTGTCTATGGGTTCACTTTTCGAGGTCACACACTCTGCATGGAGCCCAGCGACAAGGGCGATGGGGTCCAACGATTGTATAAACCTACCGACTCACAGTGGGTTTAGAGGGCCCGTCAAACTTGGCTGCGTTCCGGGGTCGTCGACGCCAGCACGCTCTGTGTCGGTGCGGTACGGCTGCTTGTGCCCGTCAGGTGCTGCTGTCCTCGATGTCTACCACGTTACTGTCGTAGCCCGGTGGTCGAGGAATGCAGAAGATCGTCACCATGCCGGGACTGCCTGACCCTGCAGGCATGCAAGACCCACGTTGATAGGCGTTCTTTGCGATCCGGCCCTGATCAGGTGTGTTATTGCCGCTTCTACCGCCGTGGACTCGAAAGCGGAAGCGAGAGGCCCTACTCTGCCTACAATGACGAACTTAGATGCCAGATTGGAAGTAATATGCTGCGGAAAATGGGACGAATTGTTGCAGTGGGAAGTGCCCGATGGAAAGAGAAAAGCTTCTCAACGAGAGCACCGTCAGGGGTATGAAGACCTCCTATATCCAGAAGCCTACAAAGTCCGTCATTCCAAAAGAGCTGGCTACCTTGCCTGGTAAACTTCGAGGTGTCAAGCCTATTGTGGAAACCCGGATGATGACGTACGGGCGTACATTGTGGAGCTCAGAGAAGGGGGCGGTGTTATAAACTCCAGGGATTTGCATCGCTGCTGCACTGGGCATTGTGCGGGCAGACCAAGCCTACACTCTTGCCAGAGTTTGGTGGGACTCTCGTTCTCGACAGACCTGGGGCAAGATCTTTCCCTGAGCAAGGATAGGATTCGTCAAGCGTAAGGCCACGAAGACTGCGCGAAATTTTCCAAAACGATTTCGAGGGTGCCAAAAGAAGTTTCCTGCAGAACTATCGACGAGAAGAGGAAACCGCTTCAGTATTCCCGACAGACTTGGTGCTCAGCTGGGACCAAGCAGGTGTCCAAGCTGGTTCAAGCCAGCAAGTGGACGATGGAGGCCGGGTTCAAGCAAGTTGGGGTGGACGGCTTGGACGACAGAGGGGAAATCACCGTTTTGATGACCACGACGCTTTTACGGCAGCCTCTTGCCTCCCTCAAGGGGTTATATGCCTGCAGGCAAAACAGACGGGTGCCATGCCAAGGTCACGTTGATGGAGCCCGTTCCACGCATGGCTGATTGAAGTGCTATGCGGATCTCGAGAACCGCAGAGACACGATCCGAATCGGCTATACTCTGGAAAGGAGTTGTCTGAAGGTACCAAATACGCTTCTTGAGGTGAAGCTGAATTCCGACTTATGGCGTTATTTGCACACGGGATACTTTCCACATCATATTCACATATCGCGTATAATGATATTGTTATGCTTTTTGGACGCGTGGCTCACAGTGTCTCAGTGCCGCTTCCAAGGATTGATGAAATTTTCCCCGAATTGTTCGCGAATCGGAGGCGGTCCTGAAATTCGCGAAAATTAGGTCCACCCTACGAAAATTCCGTCGTTTACAGTATATATATATATATATATATATATATATTCTCACACACACATACACTTTGAAGTTTTGTTTTTGTCAGTCACTGAGATTGCAGTGCTTGGCTCTCCAAAGGTTCTCATAGTGAGTAGACATACAAACATTTTTAAAACCGAATAAACAATATCGCCCTACAAACAGCGCGAAAGTGTGTGGTCATTGAAATACGTTCTCTCCTTTTGCCGTTTTTCTTTTTTTCCCGACGTTATCATTAGGAACGACATCGGTGCATTTTCTCATTATAGTTCGAAAAGGTTTGATGGGCATCATATTTTAGCGATTCCGTTCTGGCCCCAAATAAGCACAAATGAACACGTGTAGAAGTTTTAATGACACCCCCTTGACTCCAAAAGGAAAAAAAAAGGCAATCGCTTGTTCGCGCTAACAGTGTCACGCAGGGTACATCCGATTTCCTTTTGCGCCTCTTCGCCACGTTGTTTTTCCCCATATAGCAAACAAAAAGTACTAAAACGTTCGCTAAAATTGTAAAGTCAATGTAGAAAAGCAACCCAAGCTTCCATTCACAGAGGCGTTCTGCCGTTTTAGCATCGCTTTAGGAGAGCTGAAATATATTAATATTAAGGTATTCAACTACCCTGAACTGTTGGTAGCTGTTCTCTGAAAAGCTGCCATAAAGTGTCGTCATCAGAAGTAGGAGGGTGGGAGATAAAAAATGCTCCCCCCCTCCCCCGACCCCCAATCCCCAATTGTTTTTTAAACCTGCCAATTCGTGACATTTGTTTGGTCCTGAAGCCTTACCTCAGTGAATGGAGTCTTTTACTGCCGTCAACATCCTTTTCGTTAAATTAGAAAATCGAGCGGGACGAATGTCGCCCAGTTCATCAGCAGCGAGCTTCGCTCATTCAGAACATGTCATCCTCTACACCGAGTTGCCCTTTTTTTTTCCAAAAAATATAAATGTTTGGGTTACAGTCGTTACAGAACATGTATTCATCTGTATTTCGTTACCAGCGTTTCTCAATACGCATCATAGCGAAGCCATGAGCGTCTGCGACAGTGGCGTAGCCAATGGAAGTCCAGCCGAACCTATATTAAATATATACATGCATTTTGACCCCCCCTCCTTCCTCCGCACTTCAAGTCATGGACATCCTATAGCTACACCCACCCCCTCCCCCCTTTCCCCCAAAACAAAGTCCTGGTTATACCACTGGCCTGCGACCCTAGAAATTAACATTTGGTAAACTTAGACGATATAGAGACACGGAGTTCAACTGAATACGGGTTTTAGTGCAGTACGCTGGAAATTTAAGATGCAAACTCCTTGACCAGTAGCGTCGTAGGGAACGGCACTTCGCGCGAGCACCCACTTTTAACGCGAGATTCCACCCAAGCCTTCACCCCGTTACACTTCTTTCTTCAGACAACCCACAGTCATCACTTCCTCCAACGTCATTATGCCGAGTCTGACCAGCGCGTACAACAGCTGCTCCTTGGCCATCCCGATGAAGACCTGTCGAAGGAGGGTCTCGAACCCACCGGTGGCCATGTTGAAGAGCGGCACCCTGAAGAAGCCCAGGGTCTCCTGTCCATAGTCGGGGGCGTCCACGATCCTCTTCTCGAGCTTGATGAAGTCCTCCTCCCCGATCTGCAAGGAATAGAAATGCAGCGCCACCTTGCTATGGTCGTTGACGAACGTGATGAGGTGGTTGTTGGGCGTCACGAACAGCTTGCTCGTGTCCAGGTTAATCTCTTCCTTCATCTCGCGGTTGGCGGCTGCGGCGGGACACTCTCCCAGGTTTAATACGCCTCCTGGAAACCCCAGGCTGCCGTCAACGCGGAACTGCATCAGGATCAGCGCCTTGGCGCGGTTGTCTCCGGCCACCTTGGCGTCGCTCGCCGCCCACACGATGCAGTGAGAGGCGTTCTTGAAACCGGACAGGTAGCTGGTCGTTTTGTCGTTGGGTGCCACGGCGCGGAAGCCCTTTTTTTCCAGGCCCAACTCCTGGATGATGGTCACGTCCAGGGTGGCCATGGCCGCAGCTTCGTCCTCTTCTTTGTCGAACGGCAACACACGACGTGCACTTGCATTTCGACATCATCACAGTGAGATCGGGAGCAGACACAGATTAAACACGAGTGCTGAGTCTGCGCCCGACCGGGTTGCGCAGTCAGTGCGTTGATGACGTTGGTTGGCGCTACATCCATGAGTGTGATGACGTTATGAGAGGAGGCTGTTCACCGGCTTTCAATGTTCTCGGCGGTGTTAGCTGAGCGTGATCTTCTTCAGCACAGATATAGCACCACCGAAATTGTCTTTTATCGGCAAGAACAAGTAATGACCAGTGCTTAAAAGTCTCCCACCGGTGGCAGGGGTCTCTGTCGTGGTCACCCTTGAAATGGGGGGGGGGGAGTGGTACATTTATAACGTGCACATGCATCCAAGCGCTGCCACAGCGTTCGGCTAAAGGGCGATTGACACGCTTGCGTTGAGTCCGACCGACTGCGAGGGTTGCTATGGCAAACTGCTGCGTTGGCTCCGACGAAGCCAGTTTTTACCCCGTTTTGCTGGAGCCGAGGCAGCTGTTGCCATAGCAAACCCCGCACTCGGTCAGACTCAACGCAAGTGTGTGAATCATTCTTGACTGTCACGGAGTGGGGAAATATTAATAGAAATAAAATTCTCACTCCGATATAAACCGATAAATTACGTAAAAGAATAAAAGTGGTAGGTTCGGACCGGTGATAAGCGATAGGTCCACGCCCGGTGTAAATACAGCAGAGAGACAACGACGCGAACAGGTTAAAACAAAAACAAAGAAATTTAATAGAGCGATAAAAAATGAAAGACGTTTACAACTCCCTGAAATGCCGAATTAGAGCGCAGCTCTTGAGAGGAGGAGGAGGTACGGAGGGGAGAGCGTGCCCCTCCCGTATGCCTCCTCCTCCTCCTCTTCCTAGTGCGTTGAATTATGAGAAACGTCCCATAATCGCAACGCGCGGGTCACGATTGAGACCCGCGCGTTGCATTATGGGACGTTTCCCATAAAGCACCGTGCGGTTACGCCGACGCCACTCAAGCCGGAAACAGACGACGAAGAGCTTCGCTTTAAAAGAAAGTTCTACCAACGGAACTCTAACAAACAAATCAGGACGAAAAAAGAAGAAAAAAAAACAAAAAAAACAATCTTGTAATTTTGGGCAGCCCACCCGCGAAGAAACAAAACGAAATCCTCAAAAATAGACCCGGGAAACAAAACACCGCTCGCGGCACAACATGCAGCCAAAAACCAAAGTTCACCAGCGCACAAACTAAAAGAAAAAAAAAAAGAAAAAGATATTCAGCAAAACGCCTGACTGTTTTGAGATAAATCCAAGGGATTCGTCCGAAGGCTCACCAAAAGTATTTTCGGGGTCAGAAGAGGTGACGGAGACTTGGCACCGTAGGAAACACAGACTGGTTGCTCGGCGGCCGTCGCAACGCAGCACTGCACGCACACAGCACACGCACTCCCGTAAAGGGAAACGAAACGCCCGTAGGCAAACGCCACTGAAGACGACACGCTTGCGCAAGACAGAAAGTGTACGCGATCCCGCTGTCCTGCGGGGCCAAGTACATCGGGCGAACGGGCCGGCGCCTAAACGACCAGCTCCGAGAGAATCCTATGGACGCGGGAAATGCTGCTTCAGATTCTCAACACCCGATTGTCATTCACGGGACAAAATGCCATGGGTGCGCGCCTAATTTTGCCGCCAAGACGACCCTGGAGAGCCACCGCGAGCGCTTCGGGCGTGAAATAATCAGTCTTTCGGATGGTGACGAGCCCGCAGAATATAAGTACTCCATCCATCTCGTTGTCACAAAAAGAGCTAGCTTTTCTGAGGCTGACAATGGGTGTCCGAGCGCTGACGAACACGGCGAGCCCACTTTACGAGGTCAGCAGATAGGGGCGGCTACGCAGACCCCCTTCATCCCGTAACCCTGGTATTCCCGTCTCCCCCCCCCCCCTCCTTCCCACAGCGTTTCCTCTTCCCTTCTTCCCAAGGAGCGGTCGGGCACCATGCTTGAAGTCGAAAATGAATGTAGTTGAAGTTGAAGGATTGTCCCTGTCGATGGGATGGACCACCTACAGCTTCCCACTACGGCCGGTATGCGTGATCCGCGACACGTAGGGAAGCTGTATCGGTAGACGCCTAGCAACCGAAACCGCCGACTCCCGGGAGAACAGACTGGCTCTCCGAAACATAACAGTACGCGGACCGTGGCGAGGTTGGAATTCCCATCCTTCGCGGAGTCGGAACCCCTGCCCTAAATGCTCACGCATTGCGTCGAGAATCAGCGTAGCGACAGCAGTGATTTCGGCATAATTTTTACCAAAAAAATTAGTTTATGGGATGGAATTGATGCGAAGTGTAACGCTCCAGAGCGACGAAAAAGCGTTACACGCAGGCTTAGGCAACATGAAGCATTTACTGATGTTGGAACCAGGAATATAGCATCCAACATATTTTTATGTACAATATTTACAAAAGAAATGAAACTGTCCCGGGCATCGCTCGATGTAGCCGCCAGGCCGCTCGGTCGCCGAATCCCGAAGCTCGTGGTGTGTCGTTCTGTCTGCTCGCGGCGACAGGCTTCTTTTTTCATCGTCGCGGAAGCACCCCTATAGCTCGGCTGCTACACTTATATAGCACATAGTAGGCACTCCATAAGCACCCAAAGAGAGGGTAGACTTGGCCACGATTAGCCGCACGTAATTATAATTGGGTGTAATTAATTGCAACAAGCGAGCCACCACGCGACTTGGCGGCAGCTGACTACCGGACAGTGCCATACGTAGCCTGATTAGTTCGCTCGGCGCCACAAGATGAAAGAACTCAAGTAGCAAGAACAAGTATACTCACTGGAGCCTGCGTTGACTTCTGCATTATGACGAAGCGTGGCTCCCCACGTCATCTCCCGACATCACGAAGTGGATCACGATTCCTAACGCACCAACGCTCAGCGGGCGTAGGACATCACGACTTCGGACAACAGCTAAGAGATAACGTAGCGGATACGATAAACATAGGAGCTCCTTCCTATGCGGAGCCGGAGTTGCGCGTTGAGCCATCCCGAAATCCTAAGTTATGCGCGAAAGCCACTTCGCGCGTGTAGGTGCCGTGTCTGTCGACTGCGGCCGGTCACGTGACGGAATTCGGCGAATAGCGGCGGCGCGTACCGCCGCGCTACAGTGAACTGTAGCCGCGCATAAGAAACAGAAGGAGGAGGCAGCAAAAGGAGGGAAACATACGCCGCCGCCGGCGTGAGCGCAACGTCGACGAAGCGACTTTCCTGCACGGCGCAGGATTCTTTGCTGCTCACGTGATCAATCTCGGCGAATAGCGGCGCGGCGGCACGTGGGAAACAGACGCGCAACTCTGGCTGCCGTAGGGAGCCTCTACAGCACTAGATAAATCTAAACGGCTCTGGAGAAACCTAAAGCACCGTAACGTACTTGCGATCGTTTTACAAATAGATATACACCGATGCTCATGCAGCCCTTGGAAGCAAATGGCGCCAGTGCACTCGCACAACTGCACAAGGGTACTTGGAGGAAACGCCAATTTCATCAAAGAGTTTTAGATAAACCTCTTGACTACTTTTACCACAAAGGGCGCCTTGGAATCCAAGAGCACTAATAACTCAAGGCACTACACGCACCCTGGGAAGCAGAACCCATGGGAACTTTTAAATGAAACGTACTCCTCATACAGACCACACCTGAATAAATTTAATCTTGTTTTGATCGTTCTGATATACTAAACCCAGGGAGCATTTAAGTGCAGTATGTGTGCAACGTCATCCGAAACCACCCCAAGCTCCCTCGTAACCAAGCATAAGCGCGCGTACTGCGCGCGCATTGGCGGATCTAGAGGGGGTCCGGATGTCCTGACGCCCCACTTGATTTTTGCATGTGTAAAACTTAGGGCTTAAAACGAAGGAGAGGGGAGGGGGTACCTAAACATATGGTACGCTGAACAACACCTGACCCCCCCCCCCCCCCCTAGGAAATTCCTGCATCCGCCCCTGTGCGTGCGCATGAGTCTACACTACCCGGGCTTATCAGAATGATCAAGGCAACTCTTTTCTTTGCTCGGCTAATACAATATTAAAAGTATAATAATAAAAATATAGAACTACGGTTTTATAACTAGTGATGGGCCGAACTTTTGCCGAATCGAAAGTTCGGCGCCGAATCTTGGGATTCGGCAAAGCCGAACTTTTGCCGAACTTTTCTAAAGATTCGGCAAAGATTCGGCAAAAATACATTGTTACCAGACTTAACGTTGATATTTAGTTTTTTCTGGCGAAAAAAGGTTTTATGTTTCTTTTTTCTTAACTTAAATGCAACATGTAATGCATATTGACATAGTTATTACTAAATAAGGTGATATTCTACAAGATAATTGTATCGGTGTCGTTTTTTGTGTGTTTACTGGCAATTTTAGTGACTCCTTGCAGAAGTGGCGTGACAACGAGGTTGGGTAGAAGCGAGCGTGGCGCAGACGCTACGAGAGTTTCGGTTTTGAGGCATCATCAGCGCAAGCCTGCATGTGTGTGTAACATCAACCAGTCCTTGGTGTACATTGTTAAAATGAAGGCAATAACGCTGCGTTCTTGCTTTCTCTGGGAGTCACCGTTTTGTGCGCGAAAACGAATGCAACGGTTGCTGAGCCTTCACCAGAAGAGATAATAATAATATTGTAAATATGCATGTTTTTCGATTTGAGTCACTTGACGTCAGCTTTGCATGAAAGTGTGCGTCCCATATTCGCAACGTCTCGTTTTTAACCTTTAAAATGCCAGTTTCTGGTGTTAGGACACACACGAACGTTTCGGAAGATAGGGAGAGTTAGGAATGTCGGATGTGCAACGTCGAGCATTATAGTTCTGTGTTTAGTTTTATGCAGATACATGAAAATCGCGAAATAACACTAATTGAAAAAGCAATATTATTTTGTTTTGGAACACACTACTCCTGAGCCGAAAACAGAATTGTTATAATTGCGAGGAGTGCTTTAGAGTAATTGTCGGCCAATGTTTCAGAATGCACCGCATCATTTGTCACTTGCGCAGTGGACTGCGTAAATTACTGGTCGATCTTCTATTCTTGAGGCAGAAAATATTGAAGAGAACCACACTCGCTCACAAACGCACAGTTACCGTGTTGCCTACTCCACACCTCGCCGTAACCGCTGGTTGTACTACACTGCACGATGGTAACCGCACGACTGCACGGCGTCCATTTGCAATCCATGGTCTCCGTCGCGTTCTCGCGCGTGCGCAGACATTTGCGATTTTCCGAATCTTTGCCGAACTTTCCTTCAAAAGTTCGGCATTTGCCGAACTTTGCCGAATCTGAAGTTCGGCAGATTCGGTCCATCACTACTTATAACAATAGTAGGTTACAAGTCAAGAAGGTAGCGGTAAATGCCCCTCAAAGGGAATCATATATCCCTCCGCCACCTCCACATCCAATAGCGTCCCATCGTTTTCGTGACGTCGCGGCCAACGCGCGAGGGTCTTGCCTTTTTGTACATATTTGCCTTATCTTTCGACTCTGACTTAGCAGGCCCCATGACGACTTAGCAGGCCCCATGACGACTTAGCAGGCCCCCGCCTCGCAGGCCGCCATGACGAACGGTCACGTTTTGAAGTGCGTGCGCTTGTTTATGTCTTTGGTTTGCGCTCTCCACGCTTCGGTACTCTTCGCCTGCGGCGCTCTTTCCACGCAAACACCTCGCGACGGAATGTACCCATCGTCAGGCGAATTTCGATCGTCTGGAGCATAGGCGTAGACTATGGGGGCAACGGGGCTCGTGCCCCCCTGGTGAGATCCAGGGGGCAGAGCCCCCTCCGGGCCCGGGCCTTGATCTTTTTTTTTTTTTTGCTTGTGTTTGTTGTTAGTTTGTTTTTGATAATTTGTATTTTGTCTTAAATGTATAATACTTCACCCATGTTTGTGCACCACACAATAGAACGCTAAGTTGTTTGTGGGCACTGGAAAATAAACCATTATTATTATTATTATTATTATTATTATTATTATTTCCGAGACGCTGTTTACGTGCCATGTAACGAGCTTCTAGTAGTAGGATGTAAACAAAATAACGCCCACGTTGCCTTTATTGACAAAATACGTGGGAAATGGAATCCCAGCGTGCTTGCGTTAGCTTCAATCTCCGGTTCTGGCGAAAACATAACGCGCAGCACCCCCCCCCCCCCCCCCCCCCGGGGAACTTCTCAGCCTGCCCCCCCCCGGGAAAATGGAAAGTCTACGCCGCTGGTCTGGAGTGGAGCACAGCGGCGGCATTCACCCGCGGATGGGCTAAGCCTACCCGCTTCGGCCCGAACCCGTCACCGGCGAAGAGCCGGACGTACTGTCGCCCGACCTCCGTCCTTCAACCTCATGTGTACTTGATTCTGCTCTGTGCTGGCGATGTACCGCCCAACCCGGGACCGTGTCCTACTTGCCCTCGCTGCTGCAGGCCGCTCTACGACAGCGTGGCGGCGTTACAATGCGATGGGTGCAACATCTGGGTCCACAGGAAATGCGAGCAGCTCTCTCTGCCTACCTATCGGCGTCTGTCGAACTGCACTGAACCATGGTACTGCGGCACGTGCCAGCTGCCATCGTTCGACGACAGCCTGTTCGAAGCGCCGAAGCAGCCTGCACTAACGACGAGCGCATCACCTACCGCAGCCGGGGACAGACCCAGCCCGACCGTCCCGACAACGTCAACAAGAAGGAACGCAAAGCAATTGAAAATTTGGTACTCCAACGTCAGATCAGTGAAAAACAAGATAAAAGAGTTGAACACTTTACTTGAATCAACAGACGACACTGTGTTCACCCTCGCTGAAACATGGCTGGACTCGGCGACATGCGACGGCCAGATCGTCGACACCACCCGGTACCAGGTGTTCCGGAAAGATCGCCCGACTTCCCGCGGGGGTGGGGTCATGGTGCTCGCCCCATCCCACCTTGCTTGCCGCCGCCGATACGACCTCGAACAGGACACATTAGAGGCCATCTTCGTAGAATTTCGGAACTCCCGGAGCAAATTTCTCCTAGCCTGTATTTACATTCCCCCTCACGCACAAACACTGGTATTCGAAACCCTCCAAATTTCCATCGACAAACTTGTGGAACAGCGCTCATCGTACACAAGCATCTACCTGCTCGGAGACTTTAATGTGCACATCGATTGGAGTGATCTCTCGTCCCCCATCCCGTCCACCCCAGCGTCCCAGCAGCTCCTCGAGATGATGGAACATGCTGGATTTGTCCAGCTGTGCAACGACCCCACATACCGGTCGCCAGCAGGAAAGGAGTCCCAACTCGACCTGTGTTTCACCACAAATCCCACTCTCGTATCAGACTGCTACGCCCAGGACAGTTTACTTGGATGTGATCACAAAGCCATACATGTCCATAGTTATACCTCGTTTCCCCGCCAGGGTCGCTTTGCCCGTATGGTACACCGCTACGCACAGACAGACTTTACCCACCTCTGCAAGCTCCTCCACCTTGCCCCATGGTCAATGGTGCTGACTGAATCCTCTCCAGACGACATGTACGAGCTCTGGCTCGACTTTATGGCCGCCATTCAGACTGAAACTGTCCCTCATTTCCATGCTCCCAAGAAGAGAAGGCCGCCTTGGATAACGAACGACATCGTAAAGATTGCACGAAGAAAGCGCCAACTCTTCAACAGAGCACGGGAACGACACTGCCAGTCCAGCTACACTGAAGCCAAGAAATTGCAGAGGGAAGTGAAGAGGCTCGTGCACATATCGCATCAGGATTATGTCACAAGTATCGCAGCCCGAGCAGCCAAAGAGCCCAAGTTATTCTGGGCCTATGTACGCTCCCAACGAAAATCCTCCTCTCCCAGTCACCCATCCTTCAAGCACAACCATAGATTGGTATCCGACCCCTCCACAATAGCTACCCTATTTAGCGAACACTTCTCATCAATTTGGTCACCCCCTGAACCACCTACCCCGTCCCTACCTCCGGTCCCCTCGAGACCACCACCAGCACCAGCCTCAATCATCGACAGCCCTGCATCATCCCCTCAGCCCATTCTCTCGTCACTATCAATCACAGAACAGGATGTACAAGACTCGGTGTCCTCCATCCGCACAGCCCAGAACCCTGGGCCAGACCAAGTGCATCCTGCATTTTTCAAGCTCTCTGTCCCTGTAATCAAGCCTATCCTGACCATAATGTTCCAGCGCCTCCTGGATTCCGGCACTGTTCCCTCGGCCTGGAAGAGGTCCATTATAACACCTGTTCACAAGGGAGGTGGACTTGGCACGGACACCACGGACTCCTATCGCCCCATCGCATCAACCTCAATAGTGTGCCGCACGCTCGAAAGAATAATCAATAAGAAAATCTTGGACCACATGGAGGATTATGGACTGTTCAGCCCGGCACAGCATGGCTTCCGACGAAGGCACAGCTGCGAGACCGCCCTGGCCGTGGCTGTCCACACAGTCAGCACGTATCTTGATCAGCGAACTCCCTGCGAGTTAGTCCAGTTGGACTTCTCCAAAGCATTCGACCGGATTGACCATGCGCTTCTTCCCCAAAAGATGCAGAAGGTTGGCATTGAGGGCACCCTGGCCAACTGGCTGATGAACTTCGTCACTGACCGGACCCAACGAGTGGCCTTCCATGGCCACCTCTCGCCGCCCTGCACTGTGCTTGCCGGCGTTCCACAGGGCAGCGTATTGGGGCCAACGCTGTTCTCCATCTATGTAAATGACATCACTGATGGGATGCAATCCAAAGCCATATTATACGCCGATGACCTCACGCTCATACAGCCCCTGAACTCACCTGACGCATTTACCTCCCTACAAAGTGACCTCGACGCCTGTCTCCACTGGTCTACGGTCCACAAGCTGCCGATAAACGCCAAAAAAAGCCAAAGCATGACCATCAGCACGTCCTCATATAACAGATCACCTACTTGCAGTCTTACGCTTGGTGACATCCCCCTACCTAATGTCAGCAACAGCAAAATTCTTGGAGTTACATTCGATCAGCGCCTAAATTTCAGTAGACACGTGCACGAGACCACCTCCCGTGCGAGGCGCACATTGGGATTCATTACTCACATCACCCGCGGCATGCCGGCGGCATCACTTAGAGATCTATACACGGCTCTGGTGCTCCCTCAACTCGAGTTTTGTTCAGCTATATGGGATCCCCCTCCAACTGCCCTGAAGAGCTCCCTTGAAGGTATCCAGCGGAAAGCAGCCCTCACGCTCTACAGACGTGTGTTCCCATCGTCGTGCCACACGGCCTCGAGGGATCTCCCCACCACAAGACTCCTACAGCACGCCAAGTGGCAGAGCCTACAACACCGTAGGGATGTGGCAACAATCAGGTTGCTCTGCCTCTTTATGGGCACCGGTCCGCCTGAAGTCCCCTTTCCACTGCGCCTCAACAAACGCACCGGCAGGCTGCAGCCCCCTCTATCGCGGACCCTGCGCCACAGCAAGTCGTGGCTCATACGTGCTGCAACTCTCTGGAGGTCACTCCCCCGAAGATGACAGAAACTTTCCCCGACCACCGTGATGACATTCGGGAGCTGTGCAGAGCAATCGCGTCCCCCATATAGTGTGTGTGTGCGTGTATGTGTTGTTTAGGTACTGTACATTATGTGTGCCTGGATTTTTTTTGTCTGTTTTTGAACAATATTTATCTTTGTTGCCTTTTTTTTTTTTCTAGTCTCAATTTATAGCGCCGCCCGGTCGGTGTCAGGGGCACAAAACGTGTATGGGCGCATGCCTTTCCCTGAATACCTGCACACCGGGCGGCACTGTGCAATAAAATACAATACAATACACTGTGGAAGCCACGAGAGGGAGATTAGAGTCTTCCCCCTCCGATGGAAACAAAGACAACTTTCGGGGCTTAGGTCCCCCACTCCGATGAATACAAAGGCTGCTTTCAGGGGCTCGATTCCCCCCCCCCCCCCCCCCCCGATGAATACAAAGGTCGCTTTCTTAAAAAGTGGGGGTCGAAGACAAGTTGCCACCACTCTGTGGCCATTATCTATCCATTGAAGCGGAACAAGGAGCGTTTCCAGTGAACTCTTCTTTCGACTGCGGAGGGATTTGAAACCGGCGCATCACGCATGCGGGAGGAGCTTCTCCTGGAGGATGACTGTCAAGTTCATTCATCCAACCGCTCTGCTCTCGCGCGTGAAGTAACAAAGGGCGAAAAATATTTGAACGTTCAATTATTGACTCGAATACAATGGCGTGTTCAATTTGACTACAATTTTCGAAATAGTAAAGGGACACTGACAGGGTATTTACGCTCGCCAAGGTTTTTATTTGTACATGACCTATCAGAGCTCGACTATCCAGAACACAATTTGCGGCTCGAAATTCGTTTTCTTTCCGCTCGAAAACCGCCGATCGAGAACTGGCCGGTTTGAGTCGCGCTCCCTCTTCTCCGTGGTCACGTGCCTTTTTCTATGGTTTCGGTCAAGACACAACCACCACAGATAATCGAAGTCGTGGGTCATCGAAGGCACACTGAATACTAGAAATGGACAAAAATATTATACCCATTTTTTGCAGCTTCTAAAAAATTGCAAATACGTCAACTACTACTAAAAAAAAAAAACACGGTTACGTGATTTTTGGTATTTCTTCATGTTCCTCCGCAGTTCAGTTTCGTTTTCGAGCAGTTGCGTTACTGTAGCAAAATATCGATTGGGTAGTCTTCAAACATAATAATAAATCGCCTAACAAAAAAAAAATTGTGTTCTTTTGGTTTGGACACAAATTTTTTAGAGCAATATTGACGGCGCGAGACGCAATTTTGTCGGTAGTCACTGCCTTTCCACTTGTTCTCTCTCGCGGCATTTCGGGCGCGTGGAGGAGAGGTGGATCAGCTTCGCCTTCACGTTGAGGTGGAAGAGCGAATTACCATTCCCTGACGTCATGGACTTTACGCGCAGAATTTCAAATAAATCTCTCGCCGTCAATATTGCTCTAAAAATCTTTTTCGCGTAAAATTTCTCGACACGCGTGTTCCAATCACTGTAAATATTTTTTTTTGTTTTTTTATTTTTTCAGGGGAAGGTGTTTTACCTTTGTTGAGTGCGCTTCACCTTCGACACGGGTGCACTTAGGCAAAACAAAACCCGTGGCGGCGGCGGCAGAGCCAGAGCCGTATATGGGCGGCGGTATTGCAGCCTGCAGGAGCTGCTTTCAAGCGATGCGTCACGTGTTAAAGGACTCCCTTGCAGGGGCCTGCACGAATATTAATGCCAAAGCATAAACTGTCCCATGGAGCGAGCTGACGTCATCAGTTTGAAGCGCGAAAGCGGCACCTAGTTTCCGCGATCCCAACAGGAGCGAAGTAAAGCTGGTGGATTTCGCCTTCGGTTCCATTGGCTGGCGCACGTCGACGTCGACGGGGCTCTCATTGGCGGCTGCGCTCGACAGTTTCTACGACCGTTTACCCCATGGCGCTGCGCATCCATTAACGCTATACAGGGGCCTTAATCAGCGCGCCGTTAACACGGAGCGTCCAAGGTCAGCGTGCCCAGGGGTGCACGCGCGCTGACCGGCGACGAAAAGTACGCAGAAGACGACAAAGGGAGCGGACGAGCGGCTTGCATGCTTTTGCATTCACAACTCATAAGAAGTGCTTAGGTGTACCTCCAGTTTTTTTTTTAAGTCTAATACAATTACTAAAAACATTACTTTTTTTTACGAAGTGCCAGAAACACATTTTTGACGAGTCTTCCAAGATTTTCTCGAATCTCTATCATACCTACTAATCTGAATTTGTTCGGTAGCATGCCCAGACATTCAAATATTATGAACTCCTCTCCTGTGCATACAAAGCACAGAGGTGCAAAAGCTTGAAGAAAGAACTCTTGAAAAGAGACCACGAAAAGGGCAGTGCTGAAGAAGGCTGCATTATGTTCAGCTCTACATTTGGGAAAAAGCTGAAGACACCACACCTTAGCAGAACATCTGCTGCACTTCCAAATATATTTAACTCCGGATGAGCAAATAAAGCACAGCTATAGGTAGCAGACGCTTGTCTGAACCTCAGAGAAGACGCCACAATAACAGAGTTGAATAAAGCTGTGGCGTCTTCAGTGCTTCGTCCAGGGAAAAGCCAAAGACTGTGAGCCTTAGCAGACCATTCACTGCAATTTCAAACATTCTGAACTCTAGGAGTGTAAACAAAGCACAGAGGCAGCAGAAGCTTGTAGGAAGAACTTAACAAAAGAGACCACAAGAAGAGAAGAGCTGAGCTGAGGAAGGCAGTGCTATCTTCAGCTTTATGTTCGGGAAAAAGCTGGAGTCTTAGCAGAACATTTGTTGCCATTCAGAGGCCTCCAGGAATTCTTCTACTGAGAAAGATTCCACGGTGTGTGTGGTCCGTTAGAAGAGATTGATGTGCACAGCATGCTCAATGGTGGGCCATTCTTTAATTGCACTTCTGCTTTAACAAGGTATCGCAGGGTGTCGAGACGGATCCAGCCTTGCTGAATTTGCTTTCCTGTACCCAAACCAAATGACCCGTCTCACCGGGCTATCACAAAAGGATGTAAATGCTCCCATGTCCATCATAAACTGAGGTTGCTTAAAATTGCCTGCTGCAAAGGCTCCCTGCAGAACCACATGCAAACAGAACTTGTAGATACCATTTTGTAAAAGAATGCTTCTTCCTCTTAAGGATGCAAATACTCAATACCCCTCAGAAATAGATCACTGCCAAACCAAAAATGCACACCTCAATTTCAGTGCAACAATATGTAATATGTGCAAGTCATATGGCAAATATTTTCCTTCACGGCGCTTTATATTACACAAGCTGTGCACCAGAGGATTTTATGCCAGATAAAAAACTGACAAACAAAACAATTAAAAATCAATGCATGCATCATAAACTAGTTGCTCAGTTAAGCCAGTCAAAGTTATTGCACGCTTTAAGAGTTGGTATCCAAATACTAACAGAGAACCTGTGACATTCTTCGTGGTATCAATGCATGTAAATACATAAACAAGGACATGCCCCTTGAGCACACTCCCCAATAAAACACCCCAACAGCCTCTCAACATTCTGAATCACATGCTAGAAAATATAAATGAAACATAACACAAACTTTCATATGAAAAAAAAAAAACATCAAGCAGGAATTAGAAAAAAAAATGCTTGACATTGTATTTACAACTTTCTTTGACCCTTATGAAATCCAGTCCCGCAAAAAATGTAATCAATACAACAAATCTTGTGGAATGTTAAAAATAAATTAATGCACAGCTGACGACACAACCCGCACACATCACTCGGCACATTGGAGTGCCACAAACACAAGGTGTAAAATTTGTTTTATCTCGGTGGGCATTTTTTTCACTGCATTTGACCATGCAACACGCGTAAACTTGTTGCATTGGTGTGTCATCTCTATGAAGATCCAATGGCTTCCACCCAGGCAAATGATTTCATGATTTTTTTAATAAAATACCTCTATGACTGCATTGATGCTTTATAAAACCGATGCATGTTTGTACCACTGTTAATAATTACAGGACCCAAGAGTGAATCATTGCAATACAGTAGCTGAGGACATAATGTTCTGAGGTACAGCTTGCAAGTTCACCCTTGAGAAGCAAAAGCAATCGCTAATGCAACAAGAAAGGGTATCCTTGTCTAGCTCCATTCAACCAGGCTTTCACAGAGTGAGTCGATCATACGGACGGTCTGGCCTAAAAGTTTAGGATGAACGACTGAAAATAACTGAAGCACTTCCAGAAAAAACTTTGTGCTCACAATATTCTCGTCTATGCAGCTGCTGGAAGACTTCTCATAAGTGCAAACATCCCAACACCACACAGGCTACTGGCAGTGCACAGGAGCTCAAGACCACACCAATCTCCCCTATTCCCCCGAAATCTACCTTTTTCCACTGTCATGGCCTATTCTCCGTAAACGAACATCTGAGAAATGCTTCTCGGTGACTGTGCAAAATATTGGTAGCAGCCTCGGCAGGAACTCTAGCTGACAAATTTGCCTCTTTTTGGTTAATTTGTGGACACTCTGGTGCCACGAGGCTTGCCAATCTGTGCCATGTCTACAGGAAGAAGTGGAAGAATGTCGGCTTAGGAAAACTGTCAGCGAAGCTGAATCGCAGCCCAGGAGTGCACCATGACACTTGAACACTGCTGACCACCCTGCTACTAACAGGATTGGGTTGAACTCTGAGAAAAACCCTTGCAACAAACGCACCGGTCGACTCGATTCAAGGCAGCATTCCAGTCGAACTGGCACTGATGACTGCACTTCATAAACTGTCTGATCGATACACCCAAGGCACACACCTCACACACTTTCAATCCAGAGGTCAATGTATGAAGCCAGTGGAAAGAATATAAAAAGCTGCCAAAGAAAACAAATCATGCATCACAAAACTCTTAAGACATTTTCGGATAAAAGAGAAGAAGGTGAGGAACACTAGCCATAATTAATGTGGATGCTTTCACAAACACAAACGCTGTATGGCAAGTTTCAAGGCACTAAAATAAAAAATGTCCGAACTTAAAAAAAAACAAAAAAACAATTCAGTGCGGTATTCACGATGAACAGCCAGAGACCATGAGGCTTGCAGCTCTCCTCACAACTGGAGCGATGCAGGAACAGTAACTATTCTTTGACCACGGCCATGGGTATCTGCAAACAAGCAGCATCAGACAGTCATTATGGCAGTGAGCATCTTAAATAGCTAGTTAGTCCTAATTTCTCCTACTGTGCCTCTCCAGCACTAACCATATAGCATTATTAACACAAAACGAATGCCAGAGGCACTGATAATTTCCTTTGAAGTTTTCTTTCTACGTGCGAATGCACAGAGAAATACCTTTATAAGGGTGTTTCACTTAAAACTGAGAATTATTTTTGCCACTTGAAACAAAAAGGTTATCCCTTTGGGATAATGTTATTGCCTGCAGCGGGTGCCAAGTAGCGATTATAAGTAGGGTTCGGAGTTTTCGGTTTAAACCGATAAAAACCGATAAAAGTACGCCGAATCCATTTTTAGAAATTCGGTTTTAACCGTAAAAGGTCAGTTTGTAGGTTCGGCGTGTTCGGTTTAAAGCAATAAAAGTACGTACGTCTAATTCGTTTTTTAAAATTCGGTTTTAACCGAAAAAAGGTCAGTTATTTAGGGCCGCGTCGGGATGGGTGTGTGTGTGTGGGGGGGGGGGAGGTCTTTGCAAGGTTCGACGTTGTGTGACGTCTTCGTGATTGCCCTCTTCCAAGGTTCAACATGCAACAAAAGAGGTCTTGGATTGGCCTGCGCGGGAAATCTATGTCCTTTCTGTGATCGGGCTTAGTGTGTCAAGTTCCCGGTCCCACAAAAAAGTTCGGATGTGCGGCTAGTATAAGGTTTTGCGTTTCATGCACTTCAGACGACATCGAGGAAAACCGTTAATACCTTTCTTAACGCCCTCTCTCAAACTTCCATGTGGTTGAGAACATAATTACAATGGATTTTTTTACCATTCCGCTGGTTGTTGTACTGTCATCAACTCGGACGGTCACGTCGCCAGAGTGGGAAAGAAAAGAAGCGCGCTGAAGATTATGCCCGCGAATTCCGCGATTTTGAGGTGTGTCCTGACGGAAGTTGTAGCGAAGACGACGTATGTATATGTGCGGTTATTCTTTGAGTAATCACAAATATCACAGCCACAAGGATCATCTGATCCGGTGTCCGATGGTGTTTCTTTTATATTCACCGAAAAAAAAAAAAAAGTAAACCTTTTTGGGAATAAATATACACCGAAAAAAAACCGAAAATTGAATTTTAAAATAAACACCGAAAAAAGTACGCCGAATTTTGAAAAAATAAAAACCGAAAACGTCGAAGTTTAATTATAAGGGATGATTAGCAAATTAATTATCCAGCTCCAATACTAAACTTCTGAAACATACACCTTAGCTGGAACGTTCCAGTGAAAGCCTTGCAGCTCGTCATCAAAATGTGCTGCACCTGTGGTTAGAAATCGGACGACCAAATTCTGCTCCGTGCGATTCCCTAGGAAATTTAAGCCACGACGGGACTAAGATACCGAAACCGAAGTGCAAAAGAGCGACAAAGGCCTGACCCAGAAGCAACAAAGGTCTGACCTAGAACCGACAGAAGTCTGACCCAGAAGCGACATCAGCCTCCTTAGGGGCAGTGGGTAGCAAATCAACATGACATGATAACACGACACCAATCTGATAGCACCATGTTATCTAAAGGTCATATAGTCATAAAAGGGCGTACGACACTCTGCTGTCTCCTTGGGTGCACTGCTTTTTCACGCTCTTTTCCCTTATTTTTAGTATGGCAAACTCTAGACAGCCCAACACCACTAAAAAGAACCGCAGAGAAAAATTTAGTTCTGCAACTTCCAACTCTTAAGCATATTTAGACGACTGGCAACAAATTTAATTAGAATGTGCCAGATAAGGAGCATATTTAGAAAGCTAATTAATACATTTTAGGTATAAATTGCTAATATAACTTTTCGTTAAAGCCCTGACAGTCCGTCAAGTCGCACATTTTGGAACATTGAATAGTTAATCTGCACAAGGAGTCCAAGCCGCAGAGCGCACATTTACGGCTCACTGCCTGTTCGACTGACTTACAGACAACACTAATGTTGACACTCGGGTAACAAGGGACCTACAGTAAAATACAGCATCACAATAAGTGTCCACCCACTACTTTTGAAAAATTTTTAAAATTTGCCAAAGGCCACATCAAGTGCCCATCACAGCGAAATTCTGAGCCCACTGACTTCCTACACATTAGCAACCTCTTCCAGAAGCCGAAGCAAAGCGGGAAAGCCTTATGCATGTGCGTCGGTGCATAGTGCTGAAGCCCACATAAAGCAGGCTTGGCAAGAGTGGCGTAGTTGCTTTAAAAATGAGGGATTCCGCCAGACCCCTAGACTGCTCCTATACCGTTGGTTGATTTGAGTTTTATGGCGCGAGAGCTACGAGGGCCAAGATGTGCCAAGTGCATTAACTATTGCAGAAAAGAGTTGAAGAAACAGAGCTATAGTAGCTGATGATCTAATAAGACTATGAACATGAGTCAAGTATCACATGAACATGAGTTCTGGGTATAAAAAATAATGTCTATGAATTTTATGATTAAAATGACCATAATCTACCACATTTTAAACTATCCACAATGGGAGTGGTATATTTTATGAATAAAGTTACAACCGGTGTATGTAGCCAGTTATTTTAAGAAATTCTAAAACACGCCGAAAAGGGACTAGAGGCTGATCACCGAGAAGGAAGGCAGGGTGAAACGGGAGATGAAATCTAAACAATTCTGGAAAACATGCCCGTTGCTGTTCATGTAGGTGCCTGCAATTCCACAAGATGTGTAATACAGTCACTACTTTGCCGCAATGCTCACACTGTGGAGTGTCTTCACCACAAAGCAAATGCAGATGTATCAAGCAGAGTGGCCAATCCTCAATCAGGACATCAAAACTTCATGGAACGATTCTTGTGATGGGAACTCTCCCACACCTCCAAACAAGGTTTGATAACGTGTAGTTTATTGTCAATTTCCTATCCCATTCTGACTGCCATACCTTATTAATTGCTCTTTTGAAAGCTGGCTTAAAATCTTCATATGGCAGTCCAAGGGATATTTTAATGTTATCCTTGATAGAGGAGGCTAGCTTACCTGCCCCTTCATTACCAATAATTCCTACATGACTTGGTACCCAGCAGAGTTTAATATCAAGTCCAAGTAGGAGAGAATGGATGCATCTTTACACGCACTTGTTGTGCAAGCCAGTTTTATGTCGGTAAGAGAGCAAACCGAGAGCAGGGCACTCTGGAGTCAACAAACAAAATAGCTTTCATTTAATGATTCTTTAAGATATGTTCAAGGGCCATCATTATACCATAAAGCTCAGCAGTAAAAATACTTGCGATGCTATCGATACGTCTTGCTTTCTTGTACTGTGGTGAAAACACTGCAGAACCTACGTGAGGATGAGGTTTTGGCACCATCGGTATAAAATTGTATGTAATCTTGATATTTCTCCAGCAATGCTAAAACTCCTGCTGAATCACAGGGGTTCGACTGATTTCTTATGAAATTTTGCCAGTGACCAGTCGCATGAAACTTTTACTGCGCTCCAGGGAGGAATGCTCTCGACCCTTGTAATGCATGTTACTCTCAGGGATTGTAAGCTGCAGGGAAGTTGAAATACTTTGAAGCCGAAAGCAATGGTCGCACAATGCTATGGCTTGTTTTCAAAAAGTCGTAAGAGACGAGAAGTCTGTACACAGCTAAAGGCGGGACGTGCAGGGTCAGATTTAACTTTGTATCCATAACACAGGGTAAGATGTCTCCTTTTTCCTAAAGAAATTTGATAAGTATCTGCATACAAGCTCATTACAGGCGAAATCTGAAAGGCTCCTGTAGCAAGTCGAAGGCCAAGATGATGCTCCTGTACCTTTCTGTCAAATCAAACAAGGGCCTTCCCAACTATGGGTGACCCCACTCCCGGTAAATTAGATTTTACCCACCTGAGAGCTGGTGACCGAAGAATTCCCACTCGACCAAGAGTCCAGGAGCGGCTATTGCCGTTGGTGGCACCTATCATCCACAAATAGACCGGGCTCAGGTGGTCGTGGTCTACGGCGTCTGTGTTACCGGTCAGCAGGCTCACCAGGAATCCCACCACCACAACCACCAGCCAGCCAAAGCCACTGTACCACTGGTATGATAGCCGGTACAGCGGTAGCACATACCTGCATGGTTGCAATGCAACATCATAGTGAGCACACATCTTCAGCGTCCTGGCAGTTCAACCGCTAAAATTTAATTAGGCAGATCGACTTCTCAAATAAAATAGTGCTGCACGAATATTCGAATTTTCTAATAATTTCAAATATGCTATTCAATGCGAGGTGAATTGGACTAGTATTCATACTTTTCGAGGTGCTGGCAGAGTTACGCTCGCAGCGGCTGCTGTGGTGGCAGTTGCTATTTGTCTGCTGTTTAGCAAAATCAGTAAGCCGTAATTTGTTTTTAAGATGCGCACATTTGTCAAAAATAGCTATTGAATAGAACAGACTGGTTGTATTTAGTGACATTAATGTTAGAGGCATTAATACGCAGCAGAACCTCCACGACACGTTTTTCAGGGGATTGTGCAAAATATAGGATCCTGGAAAATTACCATATTTACCCGAGTAATAGACGCTCTGTTTATGAATGAGGCCTGCACGTTTATTTCCCCAGAGTGCACATACAGACGCTCGTAGTGTTTTATGTAAAAACGTAGCAAACAGCGAGGTCCAGTCAGTACCCTTCGATTTAAAACCTGGCCCAACATTAGAAAATGTGGCAGAACGTATGTTCTCTGATGCCCAAAACTGACCCCTTAATTCAGTGAGGTGTTACGCTAAGCCAAACTAAAACACCAACGCAATTTCTAAATTTTTTTTTTTTTCTGTATGAAAGACAAGGTTTATTTTTTAACCATGTTGAATTAACCCGAGACTGGGGTAGAGCAGAAACATCAAAACATAGAAGGGACAGAAAATAGACAGGACGCACGTCCAGTCTCAGGTTAATTCAACATGGTTAATATTCACCAGCTCACCTGCACCCTTACAATTTTTTCTAACCTTTTACTTCATTGTCATCAACCAGCTTCAATTACCCCAATGAATAAAATTTGCAGTAGTACAAAAGAACCTTGCAAGTGGTATACTTTAATAACTCTGATCACTCCTCAAGATGGAAAGGCCTAGTTGAGCACCATAGTAGCACACGTCCCACGGTAGGAAGCATAGTGACTTTCACACCATCCCGAGTCGAGCAGCTCAAGGGTGTATTGCAAGTGACTGATGAAACCAGATTTCACTGTACATGCAAACTCATTTTGTAGACAACTGTATCTCAATGCCCTCTTAGTCTTGTCTTGTGTTAATCACAAAGCTTACACCAGCTGTGATAAATTAACGAGCCACTCTCGCATTAGGGTCAGTGATCAGTTCCACAATATGGAATTTTTTTTTTTTTTGTAGGATGCATTTCAGTGAAACCTTACTTGAGTGAACTTTAAAATATCTAAAAACAGTACCCACTTGAAACTTTGCTACAAGCATAGCATTTCAACAAGGGATTTTCGAGAAGTGCTTCGTTCTGACATCTTCACTGGGGAGGAGGAAGGGGAAACTCAAATGAGGTATATTACAGAAAGAGGGACACACATCAGAAGAAAGGTATTATATGAAGAGTCAGTGCATTTCACATGCCATGTTTATTAGAGCCGTGCAAAACCATGCTTAGGAAGGAAATAGCTGACAGCACCTTCTATTCCACATCAGGCCACTGGTGATGAGTGCAGCACAAACGAAAGAGCAAGTGCAACAATTAACATTCAAATTCTAAGGTACTTGGAAACTGAACATTTCAATCAGAATGAGAATTATAGTTGTTATATAAATACTCTAAATTACTTGGTTTTCACAAGTACTTAAAGGTGCACTGAAGTGCTCTCTGAAAAAAATTGTATTTTGGTGTTATATAGTGTAACAGGTGTCAGCTAACATCTATACCTAGTTCCAGATTACTATTTTGCCTACTGATCTCACAACAATAAAAACCATGCAAACCCTTTTCCTCGCATACTTTTTTTTTTTTTTCCTGGACCAAAAGAGATGTTGACTAATCATTATAACTAGTTTTTTGAGCATGTTGTGCATTGTATTTAGACAAGGACTCAAAATGTTAATGATGCAAAAGGCATAATACTCAAATTTCGCTTGAAAACAGCAAACTATATTTTTGCTAGCTTTTCGCCGGTCCCAAAGTGATGTGTCCGCCCGACTCCATCGGATGGATGGACGGATGGATGGATATCAATCATATTCTTTATAACGGGTGGTAGCTTACGCCATCTAGCCATGGCGGGCTGTCGCAGTTCGTCTTCATCGCGTTCCACTTGTCGGCGTCGCACGTCGTAACATTGACGAGCGTTTGAGCCCGATCACGTAGGCTGACACTGGCTGCGAACGGGAGTATTTACTCCAACCTCGTGCGCAACGCACCTTAGCACAGTGTAGCCCAGCGCGCGTCAGCCTAGCTCACGACTGAAAAGCAAACTGCACATGCCGCATACCGACGACGGTGGCTTTCCCATCCCAAAAGCCCTCGTGCGAGTGCCCCATTCGGGAATCTGTATTCTGGATTCTGGATGTCAGGGCCGTCTGGGCCAGTCGGAGTGTATGAGACGCTCATTTCTATGATCTGAACCTGCCGACCTTGCCATGTGACGTGTGCTGTTATCGTGTTCCTGTGTTGGTGCAACTATTTAACATTTGTGCAATTGACTGGGAGAGTGTGTGGGTAGACGTGGACTGCACCACCCCCGAGATGCTTCATAGGCCGGATTGTGAATCGTCACCTGCACGCGCAACTTGGGACCTGGAACCACTCCACTGATCCATCACGCGCGTGCACCTTTGCCAACCGTTTTACTCTGGGAATTGGCCTTGAGAATGGCCATGTCCGTGACCTTTGAACATTTTTCTATCAAAGAAATAGGCCATGCACGACTAATTTTTAGATTTTTGGGATGCTTTCAGCGCGAAGGTCTCGTTACCACCATAAAGTGACGATCTCAAAAACCACTTCAGTGCACCTTTAATTTCCCATTCACTCCCCACACCTTTCCTACCCAGAAAGTTTGAATATGCTTCTCTCTAAGCAGAGAGTGCAGAGAGCCATATCCTCCTATCTTAGTTCCCTCTTTCCTTCCTTTGCTAACCCCACAGCTGTAGAAGAGAAAGGCTGAAAAGATCTTCAGGCATGCAGAAACTAATAGCGAGTTTGTTTCGCATGCACTGGCACCGCTCGAGTTCTCTCCCAGAATGCATTGCACCAGCAGAGTGTCGCACGGAAAAACTGGCCTCAAACAAACTTGCCAAATGCCCCGAGTGCAGAAGACTGATGCTGCCGCCATCTATGTCGTAGAAAGAGTACCGACCTCAAAACCGAATCTAGCACCTTTCTGTTCGACGTGATGGGTGGAAATGCCAGGGTGCAGTCGCTACCAACGTTGATCTATAAATGTTGGTCGCTGCAACCTGTAGCTTTTATTTGTGATGGCTTCAAGCAACTCGGCTGTCGTCGAGATATTTAGGCATAAATTTTCTGCAACCAGCTGACTATAAAGCAGCTGGGGTTTACACTGGAAAAACTGATGATGCTGTCCGTTCAGAAGCTTGATCCGTTTGAGCATGGTATGTGAGCCACTGAAAGGGTCTGTTGGAATATCCAGCAAAACGTTGCGTGGGACTTTCGATTTCGATCGTAGTTACAGGTGGATCAGATTTTAGCCTTGGCGAGGGCGTCGAGAACGAGAGCTTTTTCAAACAAAATACGACGGTGCAAGATAGCTGACAAAGGTAAATGTTAAACATGATGATGTTGCCCAAGCCTCAGGTAAAGTCACTATGTTTAGCTTTCTCGGATGCTTATCGGGCAGTCACAGGTTTCTGCTGGGGATCTTTGTCGACAAATGTTAAATTTTTTACCAGCACATGGATCGTGATAAAGATCTCGGGGCCGCTGATGCGTTTGTTCTGAGCATTTCTTTACACACTGCAATATTTCAGCGTCTGTACGGCAACAGAGCGACTAAAAACTTGCAAGTAAAGCACGGGTTGTCAATTCCTTCCTTCATGAAATAGCAGACGCTCACAGTTCAAGCTCGCGTTCTGATTGCATTGCCCGCGGGACACGATTTCTATGAGAAAATCTACTTTTCTTTCTTTTCGGTTCCGTTGTACGAATGACACATTGTAGCAGACGACCCCTTGTCGTCTGCTCCCACTTCTCGCCGGAGAGGGCATGACGGGATTGCAGTTTGGCGCATGCTCGATTTTCTCAGTGCAGAAAGTGCATGCACACGTGGGGTGTCGGCGCTGAAACGGACTCTGAGAGTGCAACAACTCGTGGAGTGCCGGGCCGAAATGAATTCACTACGCTCATGCGAGTGGGCACGCGTGGGCTCGAAATCCTTTTTAATTGGTGTCCTTGAAGTACAAGACGCAACTTCAAAAGTTTCCTTGACTATGTAATATGTCAAAGAGATTGGCTACAGAGATGCTTCGTTTCTATTTATTTTACTAGTTTTAAGGTTCTATGGGCCACTGTGGCACGTCTTCCATTCTGCCTCCAAATTTGAATCGCCTGAAGAGCCATGAGAGCCAGGGGTCCAGACTCAGCAATAAGCAGCTTGCGAACCGCAGATTGGCCAACCCTGTAAAGACTTTATACCCAAAGCCACCAATATCACAAGTACAGAAATGCCGAAATCTCTGTTGGCGTTTTTTGACACCAATGCTATTCTTATAATTATAAAAATAGCACCGGTGTCAAAAAAAAAAAATGCACTGGATGCAGGCACAGGTTTAAATGCTTATGGTATATTAGGGACACTTTTTTTAGTCTCTCCTAGTCTCTTTTTGGTCTCAACAACACACAAGCCGGTTTGAAAAATTCTGCGTAGTACTAGTCAGTTCCGTTTTACCCGCAGAAGACATTATGGCAAGAAGTACAGTGCAGCAGGTCGACAAAAAGCTTTAGTGTTTTCTTCCACCAAAAAGCAAACCATATGCCTCACCTAATAATCAACCTCAACCCAAATGTAGCACTAGCAGTCCGAACCATGTGCCAAAGTTTCAGAACTAACTGTCATTTTATTAAAACGTTGAGCGATTTCTTGAAACTTTCAACAGGAAAATAGGACCCGTCCCTCGCAGCTGACGTCATTCACATCCACGTATTCAAGGGCTTTCTTGGCCACCATTTTCCCAATGAAAATTACTGAAAATCGCTCACAATTTTTTAACAAGAAAATGGCAAGCTCTGAAACTTATGCATCTGGTACAACCGCTGGCGCTACTTTTGAGCAGGGGCCGGGCATTAGGCAATGCAGTTTATTTTTGCGGCGAAAAAAACACCAAGTTTTTGTTTTTTGGGGACACCTTGTACATGCATAAAATATGCCGACTGTACAGCTTTACTAAACAATTGACAGCAGTGACCAAGACTCACGTGGGAACCGCTCCCATTGTAACGTTGTCCGACACTGTACTGGCAGTGACCGCGTCTGCTCCGGTCGCGTTGCTCAGCATGCAAGCATTGGCAAGTGCCCAGGTTGAGTTGCTGGAATCGTCGCAGCCATCAACGAGCAGCGGAAGAACCGTAGGTGGGCCAACATAGATGACGGCGCCAATGCCCACCCAGAATCCCACGATGAGTCCAGCAAAAAGACCAGCCAGCGCACCCTGAAGCAAGAGGCAAGACACAGCAATTACAGAATATGTAGATCTGAGGAAACTGTCAGTCCCCAAAATGCTCGGCCCTTTAACCACTTCAACAAGCCATGACGAAGTTGTGTGGCATAGTAGTATGTTACAAAAAAATAAAAGACACTTTTACTGAAGAAGTATTTCCTTCATTGTTAAGAAACTCACCCTTGCGGTTTTCATCCTCGAGCCCGGTTATATCACACTCGGGTATTTCGAATTATTGTTTATATCAAACAATCCAAACTTCCCCTTGAAAATCACATGTAATACTATAGGAGCGTTGTCTTTTTGTATCGAACTCCCTTGGCGGGGACACTCGATATAGCGAAGCCGGTTGCTTTCCCGAGATCTGATTTCTGCAGGTGGCGAGCACATCACTTGCGTCATGGGGCTGACACACTGCCAAGCCAGCATACAGAAGGTAAGATAAGAAACACAGCGAAAGAGCAGCTGTGAAAAAAGAAACAATGAACCTTAAAAAAAAAAATAAGTAGACGCGATGGAAAGCAAGCATAGACGGTAGGTCACACGCGCTACACATAGGCTACAGCATGTGAGTGCTTGACTGTCGGAACGGTAGCCTGCGCCGCTTCCCCTAACACTAGCTGATGCTATGTCGACTCCCTAACGCTCAAAATAAAATTGAGGCAAAAAAAAAGATATACACCATCTTACGCCGAAGGGAACTATGGGGTGATGCGGAGCATCGCGGATCGTAATTAATTTATTCCCTTCTTGACTGACTTCTTTTGGCCGGCCGGATTTGGGCTGCGGCGGACGCGAGCGGCCGAGAAACACTAGCAGACGACAGCTCGCAGAGTTGCGGGGAAAGCCCACCTCACTGGAAAGCCTTGCGTGGCGCTGCGCGACCCACGCGTTCAAAACAATCCTCTTTCACTCCTCCGGGGAACGCGCGCAGCGCGCTACCGCTGCTTATATTCACACTTGAAGGAGAGGAGACTAGAGAAGGAGAGCTGCGCATGCGCGCGCGGTGTGAGTAGGAAGCAAACGCAAGCGAAGTGCACGCAGCTGGTAGAGAGAGAGAGCAGAGAGAGTAACGCACAGCTGTTGGAGAGAGGGAAGGAGGAGAGTTGCGCATGCGTAGTGCGAGTGCGGACTACGACGCCGCAGGACATAGACCCGAGCAAGAGATGCTCCGCATCTAAAAAATCTTCTGCAAGTCAAGTGTGTTGACAACAACGGTTGTGCAATCGCACTTCCAACGCCTTATCTTTGTTTACCTTTCTACTTTTGCTGTTATTGCTTTGCCAGTTTTTTCTCTTTTTGCCTTTCTTTTTTTGCTGCCTGAATTTAGTGAGCTTTCTTTTTTGTTGCTTGCTTAACCTTTTCTTTTTAACGATTCTTTTTCATGTGTTTCGCTTTTCAGTTTTTCTTTAATTTTTTTTAAAATTATTTTTGTGTTTTGTTAATTATGTTGTGTGGAGGTCCCGGCCAGGTGCGCATGTAAGCGCAGCGGTGTTTGTGGTCTCTGCCAACTACGCTCTACTGTATTTAGCGGCTCTTGGATGCTCCATTTGGTAAGCTCCCATTTGTCGCAACCTTCGTTATTAGCACTGACGCCAGGAAATTTCAACTTGAGCTTAATTTATCATTTTTGTATATCAAATTATTGATATATCGAACTATTTTACGATATCCTTTGATTTCTATATATCCGGGTTTGACTGTAGTACTTCCTGTTTACCATACAGATCTCTTATTTACTTGCGTAAGTAACAATTGATCAAGTTAGAACCCTTGGCATAAGGTACAACTTGTCCTAAGCCTGTTTCCTTGTCTCTACCGGCACAAATGACAAACAGACATGTCTGTCCTCACTGACATTGAGGCAGTAAGGTTGGTAAAGCGCGACTGCCAACCTGGCATCTTTAACGAGCATCATATGGTCTCAATCGCACGAAAGCATTCCAGTATAAAATAAGATACCACTTGAACAAAGTCCAGTTGAACGAGCTATTCAGATGGAAATACTTTTGTGAAGTACCCCAGCAAAGCCCTATCATGTCCAATGCATTCAGTTGAGTGAACCTTCACTTTTAAACACTTTTCCTTGGGGTTCCTGAAGTTGTTCAAGTGGTATTTCACTGTACAAACCTGCTGCCCAAACCGCGGGGACGATATTACCGTAGGGTCTGTATGAACGCCGTTCATCAAGAGATCGCTATCCTGTTTTCTGGACAGATATTCAAAGGCTAAAATTCCGAAACATCGCCACCCTCGATTCTGGGAGGCTGTGCGATGTTTGACGGGCATTGCATAACCGCGCAATCCGAGCTATTGGTACATTTGACAAGCAAGTTAGTAGCAGGTTCTCGCATGTTTATCGCACCATGAAACACGAGTTGGTATAACCGCAATCTGCGCGGCGTAGCCGTGCAGATTGGCGGCGCCGGGGGGGGCTGCAGCGGGGCTGGGCCATGGGTGCCGCTGACCCTAGTGACGTTACTGCGTCTGCGATCTGCTGTATCAGTTCCCATGTCGTGTGGTTGATAGCCACATGACCTTTTTGATAAACCTTGCTGCCTCCTCCAGAAATCGCCCAAATAATATTTGCCACTATTTATCTCTTCAAAATGCATGGGCATTTATAGAGGATGTTCATGCAGGATTTTATGGTAGATCTTGTCATTCTCAGTATTTGATCAGCAGCAAAGTTATTTATAATTAGGACTTTGTGTTTTCGAAGTTTATTTTTATTTGATTCTTAATTCTCTGGAATCCTGAGTTTAATATCGCACTGTTTCCTACAAAAAATAAATACTACATAAACAAATAATATCTACGTATAAACATATGCTAGTTGAAAAACAAAACACCTGTATCAATTAACATTTCTTCAGCTAGATTTGGCGTTGGTGCCATTGCCATTGGTAATACTAATTTGTCCTACGACAAAAGTTGCACACCCCGATCGTTGCTTTGATAAACATCGATAGCTTAAAATCAATAAACTCCTCGAAGCAGTCGCTGGGAAGCTCGTATTCATCCCACCCTATCCTATCAACTTACCCTGCAGCCTGCGCGATGTGGAGAGGTGAAGGGTGCAAAAGAGAAGTTTCACCTGCCCCTCTTCCCCATTTAATGCCATCTTCAAGGTTCATAGCTTTCACTGTTACAAAGACAACCTCTCCTTCCTCTAAAGCACAAATAGCATGGCCCAAACTGGAAACCAAGACAGTGGCTTTTGTCGTGACCCAGAAAGTACAATGACCTGTTGTCCTGAATGAACTTTAACGAGATAAGGGGTAAGACCCCTTTCTCGACAATGGTCTGAGATTTGAAAGATAACTGTGGTGCCAATTTCCCAGGAATATGTGCTGATCAAACCTAATTGTAAAATACTGGCTTTTTTTCTCTCTTTCTTTTTTTTTTTGGGGGGGGGGAAAGGCATTGGTGCATCGAAATTTGGAGTTGTCGGATAAACTGGAATTTACCAAATTTTAAACAGCGGGAGTTTTACCGAGTTTTCTGATTTATCCTAAAACACAGAACCCTATATGTAATGTTGCGTGTAGTAAGTTTACACAGCTGGAAGTTAGTCAGCCTCAATGGGCGTTTGATGTGTCGACTGTAGATGAGAAATTTCGATAAGTGTGGTACAAGCTCTATCCTGGGGTCTTTGAGGAGGAACACTACTACCATCTTAAAATTATAATTTCTTTAGAAAAAAATTAATTTATAATTTTTGTGCGTTGGTTCCACAACTAAAAGTGCAGACTCCTGAAAATCTCGTATCGCTATATCTGAAATAATTATATAGAAATAAATGATTTTCAGTGAGCCAACCATGCAAGATCATGCATTATGCAAACGTGAAACATTGTACGTTTTCTATTTTGTAACTGCTGTAGCCCGCACCGGTACGCTCTAGGAATGATGATCATGTTCTCGTAGGAAAGAGCATTTCTTCAGAGTTTTTAACTACATTAAACATATTTGTTTGAGTAAACACTATTTGGGCAAGAACCCCACATAAGTCCAGCTTTACTGTGGAACAGGCTAATGCACATGGACAAGAATCGGAAAGCCCGTCCTGATTGAACTGGAATCAAACTAAAAACCGACATTTGTTTATAGAAAGTCATGTGAGATTGTCTGCTTTGTTGCTACCACCGAAAGTGGCTCCCACTACCAGTAAAATCAAATGTAGTAGTGGGGAAACTTCAAACAGGATTTTCTCAGTTTCACTTTTTTGCATCAACTTTCGTTTAAGGAAATTATTACAGTAGAATCTCGTTAAACGGAAATCGCTTAAACGGAATTGTTGCTTAAACGAAACAACTATCTCGGAGTTGTTTGGTTTTGTATTCATGCAATGTAAAAGTAATCCCGTTAATCGGAACTCAAATTCTCGCGCCTCCGGGTAAACGGAACCGAAAACGAAACTTTGTCGCCGACATATTTTTCGCTATCGCAGAAAAGAAAAATAACTCTTGAGTAATAAAACAGTATTAAAAATGTTCTTAATATTTATTAGCTTTATTGCCCAAAATTAGCATGTACGCATGGTTTTTGGGAGTTTTCTTTCTCATTTTTTACGCATAGGTGGCTATGTTGGGTAGGCTTGGCTCAACAAGGCTTCTGCTCGCATCTTAGGCCTAGTGTCCTACTTTCTGCGATGGCGGCCACGAAGCGACAACACCGTGCGCTCACGTTAGAAAAAAAGATCGAAGTCATTAATGATTTCGATAGCGGTTGCTTCACGAAAACGGGGCTTGCAACGAAGTCCACCTACAGAACCTCTCGGCCATGGATGACGTCATTCGAAAGAAAAGGTTGCTGGATCTTAAACAAACCAAGATCTCCTCGTTTTTGCCTACTCAGTGAGTGATTGTTTTTAGAGACACCCTGGAGAGCAGGGAAAGAGGGAAATGGAGAACATGAATATTGCTTCAACGTTTTTACACGGTTTGTGTGAATATACAAAAGCAGCAATTTGGTGTTTTTGTCATTATTTTGCCTTCTACATTCACTTGCTGGTGTTTACAAATTGTGCACTTGTGGAAACAGCATTTAAGCTGGCATTCAACATTTTTAGTGTACCTACACTACATACTCTCAGTAAATGAAACTCCTGATAAATGGAACAGATTTTCCTGGTCCCTTCAGGTTCCGTTTATCGAGATTGTACTGTATTTCAATAAATTGCCAAATTTATTCTTTGCTGTGGATGTTTATGAAGTGAAATTTATTGAGGAATGGTGCTAGATATTTATATTCCTATTTAAATGAAGTTCTTATTGCCAAAAAGTAGGGTTTTAATGAGGAGACAATCCCCATTATTTGGAATGCTTTTCAAATTGATATTTTGCATAAAAAGATCCCAGATGTCAGGGTGAAAAATATGTATAGCGCCACCTTTCCTGTGTTCTAGTTGAGGCCAAAGCTTAGAAATGCTCAATATTTAGCCGCAATTTTATGCAATAGATTTGGTTGCCAAGTGAGGCGACCTACATCAATAGCTGTATACCCCCTCCTGCAGCTCATCAGAAAATTTCCTATGGAAATGAAACTTCATACGGAACATTTAGGAAGATTATTAGATCCTCCAAAATTTCATCAATATTTAGCTACTGGTGGTGTCCCCCCTAACATGCACCACGCAGTAATGAAACATAACCGCAGCGCCAGTGCGATGGTGGTCCAGATCGAAACTGGCAGCAATGGGGATTGAACCCAGGATCCCTGGGTTCGATCACATTAGTATAGCTATTAAGTAAAAACTCAATAGATAAAATATCTAGTGTCCATTATTATTAACTAAAATATCCACCGAAACTTCTATAAATATACTAGAACAAAGTGGAGGCCCACGAAAGAAAAACATACCGCCTGGTTCGTCCTGGAGCTAAAGATGCCGAGCGTAAAGAGGCCCAGCAGTGGACCCCCGACCACGCCGAAGATTATGAAGGACGCCTGCAGGACACCTCCCAGCTGCTCCACCACTCCAGTGAGTAGCACACACAGGATACCAAAGAAAAACGCTGCATAAAGAAATAGAACCGGCACAAAAATTAAACTAACGTCGGATATTTCAACTGAACTATGGACAGTTTCAAAGAAGGCACCGCTGGGAAGCCTCAGAATGCCATCCCGTGCTCCACAGAAAAGTAGAACAAGCCTACACAGTAACAGAGTTTGCAACATACCGTAGGACCCACCACGTTTTGTCCTATAATTACGCGAGGGGCCGTATTTTAAAGCGGGCCATTTCGCCAGCCCAGCGCGACGGCTACCACGCCACGTGTGTGGTGCCTGGAAAGCGTCTCTGCCCAGTCGTTCCTCGATCTCCGCCCGACGACACCGCAGAAGTGTCACGTCACCAGTTGCGATCCGGGCAGCGTCACGGCAGCAGTGGTGGATGTGGCAGATGCCCGCCCTGCTGCAGGTCGCTCTCGAGTTTGACGGCTCACGGAAGCTCCAGCAGGCAGGAGTTGGTACTTGGTAATGACGGCAATGCTCGCATTTGCTCGTACTTATTGACTCGTAGCGCCAACCCCTGGGATTGCAACGTCCGACAGCGCGACGCTCCGGCTTTTATGATGTAATTTGTTGTCACTTCGAACCGCTTTGGATGTACACGCGAGATAGGACACTAAGCAGACCGGCCGAAGACGCGTTCCAGGCGCCGTACACACGTAAAGTGCATCGCACAGTTCCATTCCATGGGTGCATGCCCAGGCAGCAATGCTATCAGAAAAGTGTCATGCAAGAAGTGGCCCGTACATAAATGCCCGCACGTAAACAACCCACCGAGAACTTTGACGATGAGAGGGGCGTGCGTGTCGTAGGTCTTGGGGCTGATGCAGAAAGGACGCACAAAGTCCTCGAGCGTGACGGCCGCCAGCGAGTTGACCGCCGAGGAGACGGTACTGAGGGCGCCGCTGAAGATGCCCGCCACGAACAGACCCGGCAGACCTTGCAAGTGCCCCAGGTAGACCATCACGAAGTGGGGCAGCACCTGCAGTGTCGGCACGACGGGGAGTCAAAGGCGGGACTTGCAAAGAAATTCTGAGCGAAAGTTTAGTAGTGCCTCGACGCGTGGGTTCTCAAACTGGGCTCCTAGGCACCCTGGGGTAACCCAGAGTACCCTCTCGATGCCTAACTGCGAGCCAAATGAGCGTTACTGTTTACGAGGTCTGCAAGCTCCTGCAAAGCTTTACTCCGTCAATGCCAAGGCTTGTGCAAGGCCCGTGCACATTATTCGGCTATGGGTTTTTAGAAACTGAGTCTCGAGCTCTAAAACTTGCTCGCTCGTCCATACCCCAAGGTCAAGTGTTTTTCCAGTTTAAACAATATTTTAGCAGATCTGAACCATTCAATGAAGCGTGTGCCAAACATTTTCTATTTTGTGTATTATTGTTTACAAAGCCTCCAGGCTTTTGAGCTGCTTTATTGCGACGATACCAAGAGCAGGAGAGGTTCTTCGGCTATAAGTAAAAGGGTAAGTGGGTGTTCTTCGAGATTAAACCTGCTTTAGTGTAAGGGGTCTTTGGACCTAGTAGTCTAGTGAAAAATATCACCCACAACAAAATGATAGGCAATGGCATTGAACAAAGCAATGGCAAGGTGCTGTTTATAAACTTGCAAATGATATGGCACTACACTACTGGAGTTGTTAATTAATGGTGGATGTGTGGAAAAAGCAGCATTTAAAAGTAATGAACAACAAGGGAAAGGGTTTAGAGGCTTTAAAGAGGACATAAGTGAATACTAAAGCTGCCGAATGCTTGGCCTCACCGTAACAACTCTACAAAAAGAAAACGGATGTCACATAGCCAACCCCATTTGAGAAGCAGCAGCAACAGCTACATTAAGAACTGCTGCAATAAAAAGACAACTGGTTCCCACAACGTATTACAAATTTGCACTGCACGAAAGAAGAACCATCTCGCACTAGTTTATGTAAACTACAGCAAAATCGAGCAATCATGGAGTCCAATGCCATGCAAACAATTGTCGTGATATCAAAGAGTTTAGTCGGTAAAAATATCCAAGCATCAATTGTATTTGTGACAGATCAGTAGAGCCCTGCGCAGATAACAGTTTGGGCATCCACATCCAATCTGCATCTGCAGACTTTCTATCCACATCCAAACTGCATCCACAATGTTATTAAATTTTTGCATCCACATTCGATCCGCACCGACATAGGTACTCTGTATTTGCAAAATCTAGAACTGCGTCCGACACGCAATCTGCGCATTTATTTCACATCATAAAATCAAGTAAATAAAAAAAGGCATCTGGATGGTACCCTAAAACCGTTTGCTTATCTGTACAAAAAAACAAAAAATCAAAGAACTTTTAGAGTCAGAGTACAGTGAAAGTAATTTTCCTTTAGTTTGTTTTATCGCATTTATATTATAAGCGATCATTCTTCCAGATACACTTCGCGTGCTGGAAAGATGATCGCAGTTATGAGATCATCCTAGGAGTCTGCGACAATGCCCAGAAGATGCGCCCAAAAGAAAGAAATTTAATATTTTTCTTTTTGTTTCGTAGTGCCCATTTTAAGTAAACACATTTTTTCTAAACTAGAAAATCAACAAAAAGCAGACTAATTACATTGTGCGATTTTCTTTAGGTCAAACAATAAAAAGTAAGAGGGGAAAAGCGGTCACTTTCTGCAGCGCAGTATTCGTATATACATGGCAAGACGCGAGTACACGGTTTGGAAAATATAAAAATGTTCAATAATGGCAACACCTATCGATTGCAGTTCTAAATGTGAATCCAAAACTCTGTGCTCCGAACCACATACTCTGCAGCAACTTGCCAACTGTACAAGAAAAAAATGCACACACCTGTCCAGTTTCACTTGTCGAGGTTTCTGTGTAGAAACAAAATATCGTCAACGACGGACAGATTCATACTGGATCGCCTCTTGAATTACAAGCCGATTAATGAGAAGTCACTCGCCACTGGTGCACTTGATGCAGGGGTGGCATCCACAAACTGCGTTACAGGCGTGAGGTACGGGAACTTGTACTACACTCTTGTGGTAGGAGGATTCTGTTGTCTTGTGGCCTGTACGTTTAAGGTTTATTATGCCCAAAGAACGCTTTCCGCTCTTTATGTGCCAAACAAGAATGTGCTCTCCCGGGACGATTGATTGCTTTCCTAACTTTTTTTAGGGACATCATTTTTGGCGAGATAAAGCGCTCTAAAGCTTCCTCGGGTGAGAATCTGCTATTTCTTCAGAGTAAAGAACAATTTTCACCTTGATTAACACCTTTTTTCTAAGAGAGTACATTAGTTGATGCACTTTCTAGTATCATTCACTTAAGGCTGAACCGGACGTAAGTCGATATAGCGAGCAACGAGACTAGTGACGGCAACAAGCGATGAGAGTCAGCGAGCGGGCACCAGATCACTGCTCGCTCGTCGCTCGCCGCTTGGTTTTTGGATTTGTAGAAAACGTTGCTCATCACCTTGGTCGCTCGCCTCCGCCGCTTTCATAAGGTGTGCGCCGTCGTGCAACTGCCCGAGCGACAACGGGTCCTCGTCGACGTTGCTTGTCTCGTCGCTTCGCCAAATCGCTTATATGCGGTTTTAACTTTATTCACTCTACTTGCTGTGGTCGCACCAGTTTATGGTCTGCTTCGGCAAAAATGCAAATCCAAACCTCGCGGATATCTGCGTCCGCATCCACAGCCCCTGGCATCCGCATCTCGATCCGCGAAATCCGATTAGTTTTTTATCTGCATCAGCCAGTTGACTGCGGACATCCGTAGATGATCAACGGGTCATCCGCGGATATGCAGGGCTCTAGAAATCTGAAGATAATTTTAGGTCTCGATTTTAGAAAGAGTGGTGCATTTCGGCGGCTTGCTTGCTATACACGAAATCACTTCTGCACTAAGCCCATCCCTCTTTGTTTTGAGAACTAAGAAGGTGCGGCGATTGTCCCTCAAACGCTCCAACATCGTCAAAGGTGTGTGGCTGAGGTACTAGACCGTACGCACCTGATCCGGTTTGGAGATCCTGCATGCCTTGAGCGGATCACAGTGCCTGAAGTTGGCATACATCACAAGGCCCGTAAAACTTGTCACTATGCTAAGGGCAGATACTAGTGGCCAATTGATGAAGAGGGCACTGTGAAAAGAAACAAACACCTAGCTGTTATGATTTCATTACTTACATACACGGTTGTCACAAACTTGTCAATACAGTAACACTAAAAAGATGCCAATAATGGCAAAACCATATATTAAAAAAAGCATGAAAAACAGAAAATGTTCTGCTGCTTTTGTGAACTTCTAACATCTAGTGCAGGGGTTCTCAAAGTTTTTGGCCTCATGGAACCCCAGGAAGCCTCAAAAACTGCTGAGGGCCCCTCTTTGGTTATCCAGCCTCCAGCAAGTGCTCGTTGACTTTGGTCAGGCTCTGACTGCGCGTCCACGCTCAAGAGGCTGCATATCGTTATTGAAACTAGAAAACCGATACTGGAGGCAGGACAACTGAAAGACTTCCCAGCCATCCTTATCCTGTCAGCAACTATGGGGGTTCATGTTTACAGGCTCCTACACCAAGCAATTTGTGGGAATGCAAACAAACTGTTGATGAAGCTTTCATCTCAACAAAAAAGTGGATTTCAATGATCAAAGACGACAATTTACTAAATTCGATTAGTCAGTTACAGTACTTCCGACTTCCGTGTGTCTTGTTCATTCATTCGAACCAGAAAGCTCCACAGCTTAAACCAGCCAGCCAACATGAAAATCAATTTTAGCCCGACGTTTTATAACAATATGTCGGGAAGCGTGTTACGTCATAAGGAATACGAGGCACACCACCAGTTTCACAAAACGACAGTAGTATATGTATCCTACAGGAAACAACAAACTGCTCGGCCTGACCTGACAAGCCAGAACAGCGAGGTGCAATGACAACATGGACATTTTCTATTGATACTGTCCCTTCCACAGCAACTCACAACTTGTACATTTCTGAACAAGACTGGGTGACCCCCAAGCTCAAACTGTAAATCCCTGAGAGTTAACTTGACCCAAAACAAATTCAATGATTGACAGCACGATGCGAAGGGGTACTCACAGCTGGGCCTTCCGCAGGCTGCTGACCGTCATGAGCCTCTGCACCTGAGCCTGGTTGACCCCATACAGGGACACGTACACAAAGATGCCTCCCACCGCAAGGGTCCACACCGTGTGACGCACCGTGGGATCCGGTCGAAACTGCAAGGGGCACAGAAAACAAATCGTGGAAGCAGCGCTTACTTAAGCGCAATCGTGTCTCCAGATTCCCCAGGTTTACCCCATCTAATCCTTCAGAATTCCTTGACTAACCAACACTTAGGGAAAGGTGTTCATCTAAACATTTATATATTCATATTAGTACATCACGAGACGGAACCCCAATCCCGCAAAACCCAACAAGGCCTCTCGCCGATCCCACGTTGCACGGGAAATTGTGTAGCCATTCCGATGCAAGGTTTGGGCTGGCTCCCATGCTCACTATATTCTGAAAGTGGCTAAATTCCTTCCTCTTACCGCTACATGTTCAAAACAGACACCATAAAAATATTTTTTTTAAATAGACGGAGCAAACGCATTACAAGTAAAGCCAATAAATACCCAGTTTTGTTATCGTCCTGCATTCTTTACGTTCTGAAGTCACACAATGCTAATCAAAGATCAACCTATCTTATTCACGAGTTTTTCTGCACACACGGTAGATCGGATTGCCGTAGTGCACCGAAAAGACGACAGGAGGCGCTACGCGTTTCCGGAATGGTGTATTGGATAGCGGGGGCGGGGTGGGGGGAAGCTCACTGAAAAACTCTATCCGGCCCCCTCTTCAGCCTCCTGCCAGACCTTGTCCAGGCCCCCAAGTTGTAGGTGCCCACAACGACCACGGCGATCATAGCAATGTACATGAGCAAGGACTGGAAGAGGTCCGTCCACAGCACCGCCTTCATGCCACCCTGTCGGCAGAGGAGACAAACACGGGTTCAGAGATTGTGCTCAACAGCAAAAAGAAAAAAAAACATCCTTCCAGGGGAGCTAATGTTTTGCAGTACATTTGCTGAGAACCAGCTGATGTTTGACGCACCATTTGATCATATATTTTTGTATACCGTAAGTGTTTATGCAGTTCAACGAGCTTACCCTCTTGCTTTGATCTAATGGCCAGTATGTTATAAATGAAACAACTGAATAAAATATATCAATATTGCAATTCAATGTCCATCACCAAAACATCTCTCCTACCACTTTTTGAGCAAAGATTTCCCACTCCCACAGAAATCGAAACCGTGAATCGTGAGGTTGGCCAACACCTACACTCCAAATGTCACAGTCGCAGACAATAAAATAAATGGTGAAAATAAAAACATATACTGAGAACTCCTTTTTTTTTTTTTCGCTATCAAACAAAAGGAAGTTTATCTTTACCTGAAAAGCACTGAAAGATTGACAATCACTAGAAAATAGCCTGACCGCAGATTGCGAGGTCAGCTAATGCCCATTCTTTTGGAATGATGTGACACTGGACCGAGAGGTCCGAGGACATTTGTGATAACGAAAACAGAGAAGATAACAAAGACACTGACTTTCGACAATCTCAAATCCACCTCTGCATTCTATGCTATGTTAGTCTGATCTGCACCTTATCTAAGTCACACTTCCAACTTGATTGCTCCTCACTGTCCAAGAGCTCCGTGTAGTTTTAGAGAATGCTATTCCGAAATACAAATACTGAATGGCAGTGTTTGATAAGCAGTCATTTCACTGAACATTGTAGCGAATGACCCTGTTTTTGTCTGTGCATTGTACCTTTGGGATCAGTAACCAAAGAGGTGCTCGCTTAGCTCATACTCTGCTGCACTTGGCCACGCAAAGGAGAATCAACACACTAAAGTTGATTCACCAAATAACTCACGGCAGGAGAAAAATACCTATAAGCGGTTCTATTGCACCCGACACTAACAAACAGCAAGAAAAGACACAATAAAACAATGTGCAACTTTTTCTGCCACAAGAATGTTTTCAAGTACAGCTTACTATCCACGCACAGTTGTGGTTTGGAATAAACTTCCTGAAGAGCTTTTAAACACAGACTCCCCTCGACACATTTACTTCCTCCAGCATACAGTGACTTTTCACCAAGGACCGAGTTAAAAGAAATTGCGCCGTTATCATCCAGATTCTACAAACTGCCACAACTAGCCCCAGACATTGTTTTAATGTTGTCTTACTAAAGAGCACTCAAGTGTTCTTATTTTCATTTTTCCATTGTTTGTACTGAGAGTGTGGTGCCAGTTTTATATACCGGTATTTTTGTGCATAAGTATGTTTTTGTTATCTCCTTGTTTATCACATTTTATGCTACACCACACTGCATGGTTGTAGTTGCCTTGGCCTCTGTAAAAGCGGCCAGCAAGTAGAGTAATAAATAAAAATGATCTTATTATAGATGCCCCAACATTTTACTCAATATAATTAAAAACATCAAACATAATAAAAAAAACTGAAGCAGTAATGTTATGACTGCACTTGCATGTAGTTTTCTCATTTTGAAAGTCATATCAGTTACCCAGATATAAAAAGAGCTTGCTAAACATTAATGCTGTCATTCACTAATAAGTTCTTGAAACTGAAATCCTACACAGGGTTTCATTCAGCGAAACATGATTTGCCAAGGTAAATGCCACCACTCTGTCAGTGGTGTTGCTGGTTGTCCGAAAGTGATGATAAATAGCTACATGGAAAAAAGAGATCATCCTCAACTTCTCACTGCTCACGACAGACGAACTAAATAAGCGACTGACATATGAAAAAGTTGCAGCAGTGTCAGTGCTCAAACACTCTCAAAGCTTACAGGACTGTGTTCTTGGCGAAGTGTTTAATTTGGATAGTGATGCCTCATTTGATAGCTTCACACCAGGGGAAAAAAAAAAATCAAAAAGTTTGATTAAAATTGGATTTATTTTATTTAGATTGTGTTTATTTAATTTAAATCAGATTAATCTGATTAAAATCAATGTAGCTAGAAAATAGTGATTCTTTAGCACAAGATGTATTTTTAAACATGGTGGATTGATTTATCATAGCATCTGATCACTGAAAAGAATGCAAAAGAAAGAATTACTGCACACTCAAAGTAAATTTTTCTTCTGCATTCCGACTTGATAACAACAGAACATTCATTTTCTAGTTTTCATTTCCTTTTGCATTCTGGTTTTGTTGCAATAGGATGTTACGGAACAGACGAACGAGGGGGAAGATAGTAATCAAGCTCAGTACTCCGACTTGATCAGAAAAGTACTGCTTTTTGCTCGTATTCAGCCTTACATAAATCTCTCTTACTCAACGATCTTTTTTTATTTAAATAGAAAACAAATGCACATAGAAAGTATCAAAGTATAGACAAACAGTAAAGAAAAAAAAAGTCCGGGATTATTGTTTTTAGGAAAGGTTTAATTTAAGTTGTCACAGGAAAGCTGGTCAGATTCAAATCACGATTGAAATCATTCATTTTTACTCTCCCCCATGCAGTTCAAACACAACAACAAATGAACAAGAATTTTCACCGATACCACCCCCAAACAAACATATCTGAAACATCCCAACTGCTGCAAGCTCAGTCGGGCTTGCTTGCTACTTTCACTTGGGCTGAGTGATCCAAACCGGGCGGCAATACAGCAGTCACTCCGTAGGGCGTGCATGTGCCATGTAAGAGGACGCCAGAGTCCACCTGACACTCGGATCCCCTTCCACTGAAAGGATATTCCAGCCCTGTCTCGTTGCCCCGTGTTCTCAATTTTCAAGTCTCTCGATGCTTGCTGTGCATATGTTTTTTTTTTAAATTTCTATTGCTTTTCTTTCACAGTAGCATGTTTTCCATGGTTTCAGATTCATTAAGCAAGAAAATAGGACTCTAACCAAAAGTTAAGTAAACAGTAAACCGACGTTTGAGACCAGTTTGATCCCTTGTTCACATGTGAGTGACAGACAGAACACGCGTCGCTTAAATTTGCAACGCACATTCTGTCTGTCATTCACCCGTGAACAAGGGACCTAACTGGTCTCAAAACGTCGGGCCACTGTTTATTAAGCTTTTGAACCGAGTTCCCATTTTTAGCTTGATGTCTATTCCTAACCAGGCAGAGGGCTGCCAAACATTAACCTTCAAGTTTCAGATTCAGAGCATGTATACACGTGTGCAAACAGCCCATAACCCCACTAGTTTGTATTTGCAGTCATTTTCACGACCGTGGTTTGACTTAGCTAAAATGGGAAAAATGCCTTCGTATTTTCATTACTCGTGTGCGACTGAAGGACGATGGTTCGTTTTGCATGGCAGTGAAACCTCGTTCCATAAACGCATGCTTTGGACATGAAATTGACTCAAGCCTTCAGTTCATTCTGTCCCCTATCCAGTCACCTAGACAAGATTATGTATTTTCAAGCTTTTCCACGTATTGTACTTATGATACCAAAACATCACTAATTCCACTTTTTTGACGAAATCCGGGTGACTGGTAGGGTGGGATAAGAAATTAAGGCTATGAGCGACGGACCAGAAATTCCCCAACGACGGACCGTCACGAACCAGACAGTGTTCAAATGTTTCCCAAGTCAAAATAAAACATTTAATGCCACACAGAGGCAATTGGTGAACCTAGGCACTTGACCAATCTATGGGCTACCTGTTATTTATGAGGACGAATTAAGTTCTTATATATCTAGCTCCAAACGTGACTTAAAAACGAAAGAGCAGGAAAGTAAATGGGGCGCCATTATAAGACAAAATTCCAATTGCCATGAAACAGGCACATATCAATTCTGAGATGCTTCTACAACACAGACATTGGGTATTTCTAAAAAAGCTCGGTTGCCGTTATTCTCCCAGCTTAACATTCACCCAGGAAAAAAGAGTTGGGCGTTCTGGCATCATGGCAACCCCTGTGCAAGAAAGAAGCAGACGAACTGGCGCACAGCATTGCTTGTTGTTTGCCTGCTTCCGTCTCCAACTCAAGGTAAGTCTCACTCCAAGCATTAACAAGGGGAATTTTTAAGTTGCGCTGAACTAAATACAATTTTAATTTCAAAAAGGTTCTTGGGTCGAGACTGTATTTAAACATATCATCGCGCCTGCTAAAATCATTTTCTTTTTGCCTTCAATGAAGCCGGATTTCTGTCGCCCGCGCCATCGTTCTAGAACAGCCTGAGTAAATAAAAACAACTGTGCAGACCTCTGAAAAAAAAAAAAAAGAGTTTCACTTTTGAGATTGGAAATTTTCGTTCAATACGAATGGCGCCACGTAAAACAAAAGTAAAACTTAAAAAAAAAAATGACCGCATCTCCACGTGGTGAATGATGCTGATTGGGGCGAAGCTCGGGCGGTGCTGATGATATTGATTTTGGTCATAGGTATTGCTGCTTGCTGTCGGCGTTGACACTTTGCCGCCGCTTCCCGAGCTCTCAACTCCGGGTCCGCTTGGCGTTTTTGACGCTGTGCAGCAGCTTCTCGCACCCTGGTCTCCGGAGCAGCTTGCTGTCTACGTAGACGCTGAGGCGCTGCATGCCGAGCTTTTCGGTCCTTTTCATTTATGGCAGTAGGAGAATGTGTGGTTTTTCTTCTTTTCTTTTTTTAAGCAGACACATGGGATGGCATCTCAGAAGCCCCTACTCTTTTTTTTCTTCCTTTTCTTTTTTCATAATTTTTTTTTTCATTTTTTTTGTTTCAATTTTTTTTGCCCTACACGAGCACGCGAGCATGAGCTCACGTGCTCGTGAGCACGTGATCTCACGAGCAGAAGCACGAGCACCCGACGCCGGCCTACGGCGGACGGACATACGGACATGGCTAGCCCCTAAGGAGCTTTGCCCCTAAAAATACAGAAGCCTTTATCGTACAATATATGTCCTGCTGCAACAGCTAGCTTAAACACTAAACATGGAATCAGGTGCCCAGAAGCAACTTACGATGGTACAATAGAAAGTGCAGACAAGCCCCACGGAGATGATGGAGAGCCACTTGGATATACCTGTGACTGCACTTAGGGCCACGGCTGGAGCATAGAGCACCACAGCCATGTAGAAGACCTGTAAAAGCGATGAGAAGCCCACCATAAACAGTCAGGGACCAGGATGAAGCTAGTGCTCTATGTAATAGGCCTGCACAAGCTTGCCTAAAAGCAGACCTGCAGAACCACCTTCAGCTATTCTTAAAACTTCTTTTCGCTTTGCATTCATCGACTGTAAACCGAACGAGCATTTTCTGTGCAAATTTTGAGGGTAGAGATATTGCGTAGCACATGCAAAACTAAAGGCTGCCGCGGACACTTGCGTTTGCTTAGGGACAGAGCTCTCGCAATCTCTCACGACAAGAGTAGACACAGGCTTGGTGGCGCCATTAATGATGTGGCCCTGGAACTGCATTTCACCAAAGCGAAGGTTTTGCAGTATTTGAGAGATCAAATGCACATAGTACTGTCTATGAATAACGGTTGTTTATAACACAGATCAAGACACCAGAGGGCGCCGTCGCATCGGGGAAAGGCAGGGCTCTGCCCTTCCTTGTCCGACAACACCCTCTAGTGTCTCAATCTTCCATACTGATTTTATTAAATTTCTTAGGATGCTTAGAGTTTATACTGGGTTATGACCATAAATATACAATTGCAGAAAGTGGCGTCGTGCCCCTTTAAGGTCTGGCAGTAGTCTATGAATCAAGCTTGCTCTGCCATTTCTAATGGGCAAGAAGAAAGTCATTTCATGGACCCTTCACAAATGTCTGCCACCAAATTTGTTTTCCTCGTTCACTTTGACTTGGCAAATCTATAAATTTAGATTTGACTCCATCACAACAACGATACAATGCCTCTTCCTATAGTTTGAATACTTTTATGTCACATCCTCCCGAGAATGCTGGGAAAGCAAAACGGACGAGACTGCGTAATTTAAGCCTTTGGGACCGCCGCAAAATGAAAGTTATCCAAGACAAAGGTCGTAAAAACAAGTGAAGAGCGCAGGGTCCGAGAGTTTCGCTTCCGGCATGAACCCTAGGGTGTCCAGACGCACGATGACGAGCCAACTGGACCAATGCCACAAACCCACAAAACACCGGAAAGACGTACAGCTTAGACATCTCGGAACCGGAAGCGTTGCGGCGAAATTAATGAAAAAGAAAGTTTGACAGTCCGACAGCCTCCCAGGCTCGAGAATCAGAAACATTACAAAGTTACCCACAGAGTTTTGCAGATGTCTCGACAGTGTGTCGCTATTTACATCTCTCTTTACTTGTGCTGTAGCCTCCACATCCCACGCATTAGTTCATTTGTACAGGGTGTCGCTCAAAGAGAATGCGGACGCTTTCAGTTTTAGATGCCGTTTGTTCACCGAAGATGGCTGAAATTTCACTGAAAGAAATGTTTGATTCATTTAATCATTCCTTTACATCATATCAGAGTGTAAAGAGATACTAAAACTAAAATTGAAATATACCTCTCACATTCAGAGATAGGTTATACATGATACAATATCTGCTAACGACTATCACATACTTGCATTCTGAACGGATTGCTATATTTTTTGTTTTAAACAGGCGATTCTGGGAAGCACTCGAAGAGCGGCCATTGCAGAGCGCGATGCATCTCGGGAGATCCGGTGCATTTGCGACGTCTTTTTCCCAGCACAAGCAAGTCTACGACGAGGCTGGCATGGTTACAAGCTTTGCCATTTGGTGTGTTGCGTTACGACCTAGCCGTTCAGGATGCCCAAGGACTGGCTGCGGTTGGGCAACGCGAGCGAGAGGCAAGGTGACTCACTTCTATGCAAGACTACACTGACCTCCCCTCTCCCCCTTCGTTTTTACTCCAACTACACTGACCTCCCCCTCTCCCCCTTCGTTTTTACTCCACTGTTGTAGGAGCGGGAGAGAAGGGAAATCTGGCTTGTCCAAATTGGACAGGCAATCAGAGCTTGGCGCCATATTCCTTTGGAGCGGCTCTGCTTCTAGGAGACAATTGGCCTAACAACATTCCAAGTAGCTTTGGGAACATACACCAGGTGCAATTTGGTGATCGTTTCATTCATTTTAAACAAAGCTTTGAGGGCTTTTCAAACAAGAATTTAGGTCTTCGTGATGTCGCAAAAATGTAATAGACATGGAGACAATAGGTGCTAGAATTTCGTTTCTGTACCCCTTTAAAAGAGCAGCATTAGGCCTTTATGTAACTAGAAATAAAGAACTTGTTTTTGCCTACAGAAAGCCACCAGCTATATTGAACCACTTATCACCTGGCACTGCTACTCAGATGGCAGCGCTTGGGTTTGGGGCTAGTCCCCTTGTATCGGGAGATCTCAGCAACATACTTGACAAAGCAATGTTGATAGCTTGGTGTGGTCAGCTGAACTCAACATTGGTTATGCTTATGCTGAATATTTATATACAGGCTATGTTCAGAAACTTGACCATAACACCATTGCCCATAGGTGAAATATGTATTCCAGTCAAGTAGCAGCCTGCTCCACTAGGGGGTTAATTTTTCTGGTGTTAAAGTCAGATGTTTTCCAAAGTGCAATGCCCTCTATACCAGACCAGTAAATTGCAACTTGGAAGGGAGATGGTGTACTTGGGATCATTGCTCAGCCTCTTGCATAGTTGGGCAAACTTGACTTTTGTTAGCTGCATTCAAGCTTCAGTTACCATGCAAGCAAAGCACTGCTACAGACAGTTAACAGTTAAAGGTACTAATAACACAATCTTCCACTTATCTACATGCCCATACAGTCAAAGGCTATGACCACGACCAAGTATCTGGTGGTGGTTATTGTCTGGGACAGCCTTTAAGCTTTTGAAGAGCTTGAGATTGAAGACTGCAGAAAAGCAGAACAAGAAAAGAAATAATGAACACCAAAAAAAAAGTCAACTTTATATAGCTAAAAAAACAGACAACACTGACGAAAACTGAAGGCTGCAATCATGAACAATCAAATTAGAAGCATATTACAAAGCAACAGATTCTTTCCCTTTGTACTCAGCTCCCGACGCTACAAATAAATCTTGCTGAAAGAGCGCTATTAAACTAATACTCCATTTTACAAATTGAGTACAGTATAATTAAAGGCACCGAAACAAACACAAAGTTTCACGAGATTGCTAATGAGAGAGTTGATGCAATGAAGGCACTATTCACAATATCAGCTTGCCCCTTCCACAATGATATACTTGAGTTTTTTGAGAGAGACAATATGGTGAAATTTCAAAAGAGACAAAAGGAGCTTGGGGAACAAGACAATACTTTTGAAAAAGGAAAACATTAGATCATCACAATTTGTCTGCCTAGATTGTGTCATTATTCGAGTTCATTTAAGCTTGTTTCTAAGCAAAACCTTCCTTCATGAAAATGGATCCTGAAAAGGAACAAAGATCTACAGAACAACACTAGATTGATCACATTAGAGAAGTGAAGCAATTTGAAAGAGAGAATACCATTTGTATGACGAATGTTGCAGAGGCGGCCAGCCGAGTTGCTCGTCCAAACCTTTTTTCCAGGTACTAAAAGACAAGATTAAATGTCTCAGTAGAATCTTCAGCAAAATTAGAATGAGCGGTTTGGTTACACAAACACACACTAGAGTCATGTCTCCGTTCCCACACTGAATGTGTGGTTCTTCAGTACAGTTCACTGCAATTGACAGGGGATATTTAAACGAAGCAAGTAACTATTACACAAAAATACTGTGTCCCACATTACACACTTCAATTGCATCTATTGAGCCAACAGTTTATTCGGTCGCATAAATCAGTTGCCAAACTCTGTGTATTAAAAGATTTTACAAGAATGCAGCATGGAGGTTTCCTTCTTTAAAGTGCATATGTATCTTTACATGTGTGCAGTGGCGTCGCTAGTGGGGGGGGGGGGGGTTGGCAGCCTATTATTCCAGGTGCCACTGACCCTAGCGATGCCACTGCATATGCCTAATGTTTTTGACCTTATGTCTACACTCAATCAGAACAGAAGAGCATATGAAGAGCAAGAATACCTGCATTAGCTTATTAGGACTAAAGCATGAGACAAGTACATGATGAAATGTCAGAGGCATCAGAAAGATAGCGATGAAGAATCCAGAATCCCAGACAGTCGAGAACAGAATTCAGTATGGAATGTCCACTTTTCCTTTCTTTTTTTTTTGGATGACCCAAAAGACCTTGTCACCTATCTGTAAGTTCCTGCCTGACTGACAAAACAATGGTATCAGCTTGAGCTAGAAAGGGATGAAAGCACTTGGGGAAAGCCTAATCTTATCTGCAGTCGACCATGGATTAGAAATGAAGACTGGCAGCATACCACTAAATCACAAAAACAAAAAACTGCCTTGTCATAGCAAAAAAATAACCTACAAAAAATATTTTTTAGGTTTAGAATGGTGTGTAACTAAGTTGAGTCTAAGGCCAAGTTCCAGAATATGAATTGTGGACAAAACGCTGTATATATGTAAGGATCCCCAAGCAATTCTCAAACATAAATCTTTCCTATCACAGAACTATCAGAATCGCCATACAGAAACCACATCATCTAGACCAGGGGTGCACAGCATGAGGCCCGCGGGCCGCATCCGGCTCGCGGGCACTTCTTGTGCGGCCCGCGGACATGACACTGTGAGCAACGCTGTGGACGGCAACCAGTGCGATGATGCCAGATACTGAAAACCTGTCTGCCAGTTATTAAGAAGCTGCGTAGTTCCCAATAAACATTTTAATGGCCCGCATCATTTTTGAGTTGTGCAGCCCTGATCTAGACACTGCTCTCTTTGTTTCTTTCTCCAGCGGCAATCTAAAAGAAATCTAAAAACTTCACTTTCGTAGTGACACTTTGGCCATCTTGGCACTTAAAATCATTGTTGCCAGTTGCCAGAAGTTTTATCTGAAATCGCTTTTCCATCCTCCATAAATGTTTGAACTGTCCGCAACAGAGCAAAATGATATCGCTTAAGCTTGCCGATGTATCGAAAGCTCAGAAAGTCACATTTTCTAACCGCAACAATCGCCCCACTGCACCCACTCTACACTAAGTACACGTGTGGCGGTGCCCACAAGAGAATTGGGGAATGGAGTTTCAGTCCCCATAGAGTTATTATAACGACCTAGACCCATGGGACCTAGGGAAAGGTCCCATGGATTTCGGCCGCTTCAAAATGGCGGGGCATAGATGCAGATGTCTGTAGACCCAGTGGGCCCATGTTGCCGGCGACGCTTGAATACACGCAAAGAAGAGGTAAAACACAACTTGCAAGGTCTGTACCTAAGCTCGTTTTCACCTCAAGAGCCATAATCAAAAAAGTTCAGTCTTCATAGGCAATATCAGCTATGTCACAAATAAAAGCAGCTCGCAGGTTTTTTGTATAATGCTCTATGGTGTCTGGGTGATAGTGCGACTAAGTATGGCCACTGTGGATGTGGTGCTTGAGTACCACTAGTTGTTCAAACAGAAACCTTCCAAAGGTAATCGACTGCCACATAAAACTGGCTGAACATTTAGTTTTTCTAATTAAAAACAATAAAATTAGACATTTTTGCGGTCTTAAAGATACCAGTTTTCAAAGGTTGCCCCGGAAGGTTTCAAAGAAACCTTCCGGGGCAACGCAAAGAACATTTACAATAGTTGAGCGGTAACTTTTTTTTTGTGTTAAGAATAACAAATTGAATACTTTGTACGAAAAGTTTCAGGTAAAAAACTTAATTCTAATATGCCGCTACTGAAAAATGCCTAACTATGAAAGAGTCGTGCAAGAGGCCAAGTTTGTCATATTTGACTTTAAATATAACTTAAATTTAACTAATTCAAGTAGACCAGTTGGCAGGCTTTATACATCAAAATATTTATGTTGTAGAAAGATGTTTTCTTTATTCCTGTGGCCCTTAAAGTTGCATCTACGCACAATTGGGAAAATCAATGGAATCTCCACTCTGACGCAACTTTTGTTTTACGAATACGAGGTAATGCTTTGCAAATATAAGGTCTGTTTAGTTGCCTGGACATGTTTTGCTGCCTCATACACAAAACATTAATTTCAAAACTAAAAATAGGCACGACACCCCTTTCATCGTCCTTATCTGAACACACTGCATAGTTCTTTTCTAGCTTTATCTTGCAGGAAAGCACTAGCGCCATGCATTCTACAAAAAGAAATGAAGTTGAGGAGCACTCGAAAAACTTGTGGCAAAACGAATATGCCTAGCTTTTTGTCTGCTTTCTTTCTCCTTTCTTCTGTTGCGTCTTTGCATCCCCCCCCCCCCCCCTGCGGGGTACTCTAAGCGTACCTTATTTCGAGGCTCTAAGCCCAACATTCCTCACCTCGTAAACGCTGACGACTTGCATCTTGTAGAAGACGGGAAGGAACACGAACGCCGCAACGGGCGTGCCGAAGATGTACGCCACGTTGATCAGCAGGAACTGTGTCCCGTAAAAGTAGTTCTCTGATGGCACTCCTAACAGGGTGACCGCCGACATGAAGCTGGCCATGAGCGAGAAGGACACTGGTACCACAGACATGTTCTTGTTTGCCACCAGATACTCGCGTGCTGTCCGCTGACGGTCGCCCGTGAATCGGTAGTAAACACCGATCAGCGCCGACACCAGTAACATCACAGTGAACACCGCATAGTCCACGGCACCAAATACATTGTCGGTGCCACCCATCTTGTCCACTGTTCCGCCGCCGGTCGACGCTGTTGTCTTGCCTGGGCACCCCTGCCTGCGGAAGAATGAAGCCATTATCATATCGGCTGCCTCTAAATCACACGGTATGTCCTATTGTTCTTGATGTTCCATTCATTCTTTCTGCCCCCCTTCCACATCTGGAGCCTTTGAAATCTTCATTTTGGACTTATGGCTTGAAACGGAGCAATTATTTTTACCCCTGCGCGTAAAGGCTTCCAAGGAACGGAATCATTTATGGCTGCTGCCAGAAAACGACTGACAAATGTGTTCACATAATAAAGGCTGACTCACACATGTGCGTTTGATTGTGACCGATTGCATTACGATTTCATGCAATCGACTGAACACTGGCACACAGGTGCCACCCATCGGGTCGACCTGTGGTTCTCAAAGGGGGCTCCGCAAACCGGACAGGGGCCGCGAAGCCATTTTTGGAATCCGCGAAGCCCTTGCTTAAACCCTCAGCCAACACCTCCAAGATAAGAAAGCCCAAGTGTTGAATTTTCCTGCGTCAGTAAAGAAGGCCACTGTAGGCCAGATATCGGACATGGCTACGGCGTCGGCGTCCAGCTGGAGCTCGTGTCTAATCAACGAAAACATGACTCCTAGCCGAACGGTGACGCCGTAGTCGTGTCCAATCTCTGGCCTACAGTGGCCTTCTTTAGTGCACAGGGAAAATCGACAATTAAGCTTTCTTATCTAGGAGGTGTTGGCTGAAAGTTTAGGAGAGGGCTCTCCGACCCCCACACCCTTTTTTTTTACTGAAAATAAAATTCTTTTGTTGACCCTGGCTAGCTGGCGGAAGCTACCGCCCGGGTTAAAGACTGCAGCCATTATCATCTATCCACTATCCATCCATTCCTCCTTTTGCTTGATGCATCTAATTTCTCCAGTAATAACCCCCCCCCCCCCCAACCACCTTTTTCCTCGCTGGCATGGGCCCACATCCCTTCGGTGGGTCCCCAAAAGGGTCCCCGACAAATCCATGCTTGAGAACCAGTGGGGTAAACCTAGAACATTTCTGACCTGCGTCTACATTTGTATAATTTTTTCATGCCCCAATATTTCACCTAGGGCTTGAAATAATTTTGATAATGTTACAAGCAACTATAGCTCATGGATGGTGCAGAGATCCAATATAAAAAATGAAAAACGTTTACAATTCCCTGTAATGCCGAACTAGAGTACAGCTCTTGAAGAGGAGGAGGGAGGGTACAGAAAGGAGGGTATGCCCCTCCTCCTTCGTAGCCCCTCCTCCTCCCCCTTCCTCCCTCCTTCCTTGTGGCGTCACTCGTGAAGGTCGTGACCTTCGTTGTGACCTTCCCGAGTGACCTTCGTGACGTCAACGTGCAACGTCCTTACAGGAAACGTCCCATAATGCAACGAGCGGTAACACCGACGGCGACGCCGCTCAAGCCGGAAACGGGTGCCTAAGGGCTGCGTTCTAAAATTCTGCAAGGCCTTCAGCCTAGCTATACAAAGGCTGGAAGTGTTCCAGGTGCTGGCAACACAGCTTTAGGGCTGCATCAACATGTGGCTGGGATTCGTGTTTGATCATTTAGGACACTGGTTTGAGCTTAACGCTGATACAGCACTCGTTTGATACTCTTACATTAATGGAGTGTGTTGCTAGAAACTGGTAGGACCCAGCCCAACAACAGATTGTGAATTAAAACTGTACTATGCCGTCAAAAACGTCAAACTAAAGAGAATTAAAAAAAAAGCAGGCATTGTAGCATTTTCTAACAGCGAGCTTGAAGCTTTTGTTATATCCAGCATTAACCTTACTGGGACTGCCTAATTTAAAGGGGTCATAAAAGGAAAATGTATCTGAGAGGTGTTGATTTCGAAGTATTACAGCGAAATATTGCATCTGCATTCTATAAACAGTATTTATAAATTATGCTTCTTGGACTGTTTGAAACAACCATGCAACACCCCTTGGCAGCATTAGCAATAAAACGCCACGATAGCTATGTAAATAGGTTGAACAGAATAATTTCATTTAATCTTCAAATAATATATTATTAGTAATAAAAACACTGCTATTATTTATTGGTGCTCTTGTATCAAAAGGATGCCACTACATCATGTGATTGGGATACAGTTTCAGTTTCAAACATATGCAAGCCTTTTGTTGTCTGGTAACCATTTCAACCAGGCCGCTCTTCCAGCTGTGGCTCGCATTCGCCGTGCAATGTGGTTATGAAACCATATTGTGGATTAGAAATGTAATAAAACAAAGTGAAGCAAAAAAAATTAACATATAATCTAAAGCGGATTTGGTCCCAGAACTTCGCAAAATCAGTAGCAGGAAGGGACACGCGCGTGCGACCTCTAACTATCAGCACATTCATTTTGGGGCATTTATTTTTGCAAGGGTAGCCATAGGACACAGTACTTCCGCATTTCCCTCGACAGGTGATGAGTTTTCCGTTGATTTTCCTCTACCATAATCTTCCTCAGCAGTAACTTGACATGCACCGTCCTCAAGTATGCAAAGGCAATTCAATTTGCTTATATTCCCAGCCTTCTTGTCCTTTCTCTGCAAGCAGATCGGCACTTTTCTGGTCGAAGAAGGGAGAACGTATTTGAGGCTCGTCGTTTGAGAATTGTATCAGGATGCTGCTCGACCGACCAAAGTTGCAAACGATTCCCCTCGCAAACCCTCCGCTGTCGCATGACATACGGTAGCACAAACAACATACGGTGTCGGCGTACGGCTTGAAGCCTAAAGGCCGACCGCAGTGCAATAGGAGATGCTAGGTGAGCTAAAGCTCAATGAGGTCGGCCATCTAACAATTATCTGAGTATAATATCAGATGTGAGATATCACCAGTTGACTTCCGTTGCTTACGTGCGTGACGTCATTATGGCGCCGCTGTTGGAGCGATATTTGACGCCCTGGCTTCGCCAAGTAAGTATGGTCTACGTCGCCATCTTGTGCAGACAACAAAATTCCCTCTTAGTTTCTTACCGTGACATATTTGTAGAACTGAGGGGAAAGCTGCTCGGGAAACCAAAATTAGCTTTTTACGCTAGTGAATGAATGCAGACTATGAAATGAACGAATATCGGTTATGCAATAAAAGACATGGATTCCAAATAGATATATAGCTCAGAATTTCAGAAAAGAAGTTAAGATTACACAAACATTCACATAAATATTATTCCCTTTGACCATCACAGTTCTCTCTGAGAAACAGAAATATATGTTCCTCTGAAGCAACGCCAAACACGCGCTTTAGCCATTTATGCCTGAACTTGTCGTTGCAATTTTGAGAAATTTAGTTATATAATATTTTTACAGGGATCAATGACTAAAGCATGTCTGACAAAACGTTGTACTCGCTACGTGTACATACTCATTCTTCCGGCTCATTATACTTTGGTCAAAATGTTTGAACCACACTATATAACACCTTCCTATTTAAAAGAACCTTTTCAATAGTACCTACACATAGTAATACTACAAATTTGATTTTCACTCTATGATGCACGTATTATATGAGCAAGCGTCGGTAGAAATATTTACTAAAGACTTTGACACTACCTCAACTTTTACCAGATGATATGGTAATAAAATTGGCTACAAGGCACTTACAGAGCCTTGTAGCCAATACAACTCACATGCGAGACAGAGTGCAAAACACTGCTGCCACATAAAGAGGAAGATACGCATCAGCGAGCCCTGCCTAAGACAGGAATAGAAACACACAGCAGTCAGACTGCTTATTCTAGGCCGATTTATTTGAAGATCATTTGATTGCAACTCGGCTCAACGGTCCCTTCCAACGCACAAAAGTTTCTGTATGCACCATAAAAAGATGAGGGAAATCTGTTAACGCTAAATGAGAGCACAAATCGAGATAAACCAGCAAGTATACTTATAATGTGTTGTCCTCAAGAATGAGTGCTACAACGTGCAAATGCAAGTTTTACACAAAAGCACTGATGCCTAGTAACAACCGAATGTAGCAGCATCAATGATACATGCCCATGTACAGTGAGCGTTAAGTGTCCCAACCACAGTATGTAGCTCTGAAATCTCTGGAGAGTTAGAAAACTGATGCAGAGCTGTATATAGAGGGAGTTTGGCAATTCATTAGGAAGTATAGCAAATGAGGAGGTATGCCATTGGCCGCAAGCGTGCTGGGCGTGTTCCAGGGCGTCTTTACAAATTCGAATGTGGCCAGCCAGACGCCAAGAATAATACCCTGGTGTTAAAAGTTATGCCACGCCCTTTCCGCTCAGAAAGGGACGTGGCACAAACTTCTATCAGTAGGGAAATAGACGTCAAACAAGCATAATTTTTGGATTTCTAGGATGCTTGAACCCATAAGATAAGTTATCCCCAAGAAGAAACAATCTCAGAAACGTCTTTAGTGCAGCTTTAAAACATGCAGGTCTTTATGCAGTAATTTCGATAACACTTACGGTGAAGTAATACTAATCTTGTGGCTAGTTTTAAGAAGTGGGGGGAGGGCACAGCGGCAGAGTGTGCAAGGTACCAGAAAGAAATCGTAGCCAGTGCTGCAGAAATGAGTCCCAATATTGAATTCGAATTCCGCTGCATTCAATCCAGACAGGTGCTTATACTTCTGCACTTCCAATTCATTGAGACTATATGATGCGCATCAACTGCATCAGTGTCACAGAAAGCAGACTACCTCTATTATATGCAACAGGAAGTGGGTCTACTATAGGCAAGTTGCATTTGGAGTACTGTGTAAAGGAAATGTGCTCTTTGAACAAACTCATAATTCCCACCTTTTGCAAAGAACCCATAAAGCAAGCCCGACATAAGGCATCTAATCACAATAACCTTGCCCTAGAAAGAGCACCTTCGTACCACGTCGTTTAGACAAAAGCTTTCCTTTCACTAGAGGTGTCTCCTTCCTCATAGCCCTGCAAGGAAACGGGGAAGCGCTGATAAAAAGTAATAGCTCCAGGAAAAGTGCTGAAATAAAGACGCCTGCCCAAGGCCGCCAGTAACCGCCTCCACAAGCCTGCAATCGTTGCAGAAGAAACAGGCCTGGCTATCTGGCCAGTACCAGGTAAAGGGGGCAATCTAACGGTTTTTAATGTTGAAAGAATTGGCAGCTTATACTTCTGATATTGTTTACCTCGGCGCAAGTGAGAGAAAACGCACCACCTTACACGAAACTAATGCATTTCCGCAGTGTAATCAAAAAAAAAAAACTCATTATTTCTTCACCTGCAGTTGCGTGTGGCGGTCATGGAGAGCACAAGGAGCACACAAGTTTCCGTGGCGCTATCGAATGAAAGTCAACCAAACCACGCCCTCTCTCCTCCTACCCTTCCTGTCCAAACAGTTTTTTGGTCTCAATCTCTCGTTGCACTTTTGATAATGCGGGGGGAGCTTTGGAGGCTCTGAAGACAACCCAACGGACTTGGTACAAAAATACAAATTTTCTTGAAAAAAATTAAATCTTTTAAAGAAATGTCAAGTAAATCAGATTCATTTATTTAATGCACTGTAGCTAGAAAATAGTGATTCTTTATTACTACATCTAATTTTTGGCGAGGCAGATTGATTGATCAATTTGCCCGATGACTGATAACGAGGCGGAAAAAGAATTGCTGTAAATCTAAAGTACAGTTTAATTAAACCCTTTTCATTGATGAAATCCCTGCCATACTGGTACAAAAATAGCCCAATTTCTTTTTAGATCGTTAGGAAACCTTTATTTGTTTTTTTTTTTTGTTTTTTGCATTCCGATTTGCTTGGAATAAGACAAATTTTCTAGTTCTTTCTTTTGTGTTGTAATCTGCTTGTATTAGGACATTATGTAACTGACAAATGAAGTGGAAGGTAGAAAGAACTAGCTCAATGCTCCAATTTGCTCATCAAAAGAGCACTGCTTTTTGCTCACTATTAGCCTGTAAGTCTCTGTTGCTCGACGATTCTTTAATTTTAGTACAAAACAAATGACCAGTAGGAAGCTATCAAATGGTGGATAAACGGTGAATAAAAACTATTTTCTGGATTGTTTTCTGCAGGAAAGGTTCGATTTAAATCATTGTAGTGAAACGGTTTTAATCTAAATCATCTTGATTTTTGTTCTCCACCCTGCGAGCAGGAAACCACCCGGCACCCTCATGACGTCACTCGAGGGACTGTGCAAAAGTCAAAGTGCTCAAAACTTAGTTTTTTTGTGTTTTTCTTAACACGAGGGCACGCAAGAAAAAATATTTTTCTGTTCTTTATTTTTTAGACGACAGACCACTTCCCACAAATAATTGGCCAAAGTCCAAAAATCATTGCATCGCCCCTTTGAAAGCCGGCAGTAATATCCCGAAACAAGAAATAAATTTGACTTCACTAGTCTAGACTGTGTGGTTGACTAGAGTGTTAGTGTATTAATCGGCTTTATTTTCGTAGATATGTAATTGCAAATCCTGCACGGGGCCACGATTGCAAAAGCTGGATGCGAAAAGTGAATGACTTGCTCCCACCACCTTATAACAGAAAGCAGGGCAGATATCTTTGTCTCGCTGACCCTTGCCTTGGAAGAATAGTGTGGTCCTCTGATCTGTGTTGATATTGCTAAAGCCAAATAATCTCATCCTGGCGCGTAACAGGCTGTTCTGGAACGCTACAGGTATTTGTCATTTCAAACATTTGACTCAAAGCACCTTTTCACTCATAATTTAAAAAATCCAAGGGTTTATATTGGCTACAGTTATTGCTGCCTACTCTCATGCCTTCACATAGCGTTGAGAGCTGGAAAAATATAAAGTGACGAAGAAATGGCAGGAAACAAGTCAGTAAAATACAATT
>JAZHYW010017661.1:0-24790 GCA_037355805.1 Ixodes ricinus | reverse complement strand
TAGTTAAATGCCCCTTTGAGAGCAATTCTTGTAAAGTTCTCCCGCTAACCAGGACAACAATATTTTACACAAAGATGAAATATATACAGGGCAACACACTGGCAAAGTTTGAAGACCTTAGCTTTTATAGATACGGAGAAAAATATTCTTTAATCCAGAGCATTATTGCGCAATGTGCCGTGTTTGCGATTTTTTTTTCAAAATAGCTACCCTAATATTCGGTGATAAATACTTTTTTCAAACCTTCCTATGCCTAATTTGTCAGTGAATATTTTGAGACCCGTAGCCAGAACAGTTTTTTTGGGGAAGCCGCCCGAAATGTCAACATCGCGCGATACGCAAAACGCGCACGTGACTGAGGGGGTGCTTACAATTTTTTTTCGAAAAGACAAATTTTTTTTTCCGAAAACAAGGATTGGTTTTATTTTTCTGGGCATAAAGCCAGCAAAATTTTTTTTCATTGAAATTAAAAATGGTCACCGGACAAGGTTGTTCGATCTTATCTGAAAACGCCCTATAGACCTTTTCTGCTTATTCTCGCCCCCGACCGCCAAGTAGGCATATCCGGTATGGGCGACGAAAAAATATCAAAACGTTTCAACCTGCAACTAGTAAAAAAATAGAGGGGAGGCAAAACGAAAATGTGTGACGGTTACGTTTATCTCCTACATGCCTTTTATTGGCGTGGCGACGGCAAAACAATGTTTTCGCCCATACTGGAAGTGACGACAATTCAAGATGGCGGCGCCCTTGCGAAAAAGGTCTATAGACATTTTCCAAAAAGCGCTAGACTCAGCTCCTATTTTCAGTGTTCGTACGTATGGCGCGTGATTTGCTCACTTTCGAAAGCGACAAAGATTCGCGTGCTAGGTTAAGGACATCTAAATATTGGAATGGTGCGTACAGTTTCCACAGTTCATGGCGACAGAAGTTTCCACGGTTCATGGCGACAGCAGTTAAAAGGGATCGAGGTACACCTAAGCACTTCTTATGAGTTGTGAATGCGAATCGCTCCCTTCTTTAATCTGCGGCGTAAAACGCGCTGACCTTGGACGTGGAATGGTGGAGCCGCTGCCTCGCGGACACGCAGCGCCATCGGGTGAGCGATCGTTCAAACTGTCGTGTGCCTTGCGGCGCGATGAAGGAACAGACAGCAACGTAGTTGCCAGCAGAACGAACCCCTTGGATTATTCCATGCGCCGTATGTATTGCCACGCGCCGTACAACCGATAAGAGGCGAGCGAACTCGGTGATCAGTGATAACGCAACAGTGTGATAACACAGTCAGGATGACATCACACAAACTGAGGCGAGGCGGCCAATGGGAGCCTTGTCGACGAGCGCCTGCCAATGGGACCGAAGGGTAAAAGGTGCCGTTGGCTAGCTTTGCGCATGGTTTCATTAAGGTGCCGTTTTGCATGGTTTCAAAGCTGATGACGTCGGCTCGCTCCATGAGACAGTTAATGCTTTTGCATTAATACAAGCTGGGAGGAAAGAACGGCCTATTAGTCAGGGTCATGATTTAAGACATCCCTGAGACTGGGGAAAACAAAAAGGACAAGCACGACGAAATCTGAAAACACAGCTGCTGAATTTATTTTTCGACTGGTCCTTTTATAGAACGCCTCCACCATGACTAGAACTTCCTACCGTCAACCCCACAATACACGTCAAATGGGCAAGACCCAACGACGCCGATCCGAAGAACCAAACCAAAACCGAACGAACTTCTACAACCATAGACAAGAGAATATCCACCTTCACCCCGACACTCACCAAAAGGCAACCCCAACACACCGATTCGAAAAAAATATTGATTTGAGATTTCGTCGTGTTTGTTCTTTTTGTTATTCCCAGTCTCATGGTTGTCTTAAATTATGAACGTAAACCAGCTCGCCTGCGCCTATCACTCATTTCAGCGATTAGTCAGTGCGGTTGCTAGAATTGTCTCAAGAGACTCTCTCCTCAAGCATTTTCGGAATTCGCATAAGCTGTCGTAGCCCGGCATATATCACGCGGTGCCAACGCTGGTATATAAACATTAGGCAGAGAACGATAGAAGAGTGGAAAAAGAAGGCAGGAGACGCGCTATTCGTGTTCCCTTCGAGATTCAATTGCTTCTAGCGCGTTGAATATGTATGTGTCTGTGAAAGTTAGTTGTGTTTTTACAATACACATCGATGTGTTTTCTTCCAAAATAAAGCTCAAAGAGAATAAGAACGTGCACCTCAAATGTAAACTCCTTTTTTCCTATTACGTCTTCGCCCGACACATGAAAAAAGAAAAACACGGTTGCACCGATGTCTAACTCTATGCTCCGCCCTCAGGGGCGGAACATAGAGTTAGGGCGGGCTTAGTGCATCGGAAAACGGCGCATCTTTTCCTCTAGACTTTTGATAGAAGCTGCCTGGGCCGTCCCCTAGAGCGTTGTTCCAGGACTGACGTTATCTAATAAAATTTATGTTAGGGAGTGCAGCTGTTCTGCAGTTGCGTGTTATGCAGCCCGCCAGTTAAAGAAATATTCAATACCTCGTGCATTGACGCAAATACGGCAGATATTACACCAGCTTAGCTATTTAGCCGGCAATTTTGCAACTAACTGAAAACTCAGCGATAATGAATATTTCGCAACGGCAAATGTGACTTATTTGGTTTCCACTTGAGGCATCGGGTAATGCATCGGCAATTGTCAAAGGCTCAAGACAGCTCTCGGAAAGGAAAATACAACTACAAACGACAAATTATACTGCAAGAAAAAAAAACACAATTGAACATTCATTTAAACATTATATAGAACGTTTTTGTTCAAAGCACCCTTCTATAAAAACACGCGTACCGAATGAAAGAAACTACTGAAAAAATGTTGCGAGCTCAGAAACTCAATAAAAATTTACGATGCGCCAATTAATCACATCGTTGTCGAGGAGTTACGTTCATTGGATTGTTTTGACTTATTTTTTTATTTTTCATGTAGCGTTGCCTGCTTTGCATGCATCCTCTGTCTTGGCGTTCACAATAATTCCTGACTGTACAGACGAATAAATAATAAATAAATATATAAATGTTTGATCCAGACGATGGCCAGGCAACGGAGCTGCAAGTTGAATGCAGAGGTCTCGCGGTACTGAATGCGATAAAAGCAGGACCGAGAACTGACTTTGCTAATGCTGCGAACCGCCTCCACCGCCGCCCCAGCGAAGATGATGAGTCGACGTTTATTAATGCCTTAGTTGCTTCGATGAAAAACAAGCCTACTCCTTGCCATTTTTATGTCTCTTCTTTTGTACGAACGAAAAAAAAACACATTGATTTTATTTTTTCAGGTGATGATTTTATGATTTGCGTCTTAAAACACGAGATTTCTTTTCAAATACCTTTTGCTCTCTACTGGGGAATTGCTGCTTAGCTAAAGAGAATTAGGAATTTTATGGGGATGGCACTGCAACTCTTTATATCAAATATACTTGCTCTTAAGTTTGGGTTTTCCTTAAAACCAGCCCAATTCACTCTTTCAGGGTCTGATGTGACGTAATTAAGACAAGGAAAATCAATGTCTATGGCATTTGAATATCCATCACTCCAATATCTAAGGAGCAAAGGAGATTCCACGAAAGCTAAGTGACATCGGACATCAAATTGTTACTGGGAAATCAACATTCGCACTTCATCTTTGTTCGGGAGGCTGGAACTACTAAAGTACCCGCTTTCTCGGCATACTGGGTTGTAGTGGTGCATTGTGTCGCCCTTACCCACTTTTAAGAGTACTATAACTTCACTAATTATGCCTTTCGACACTGTAGTTGTATAGTAAATGGTGTGTAGCACGGCAGTGAAATGAATAGACGGCTAGATATTGCTCTGCTGAAATTTTGTCTGGGAAGAAAACAATTTTTGTTTCTAGTCAGCCGATTTATAAAAAAATCGGCTTGCTTTGAAATTGATTGTTTTCGAACGTTACCACTCTAATTGAGACGTGGGTAAATCAAATGTTGCATCTTAACGAATGGTTTTGTATTGTTTGGCGAGTGTTGTAGATATAGCCTGGAGCATTGCACCTCCACTTGCTATAGTTAGAGGCAAGCTCCTATACATTGCTGAATGGGGTTTACTGGTACTTTTTACGCCTAAACATTGGCTTGGCCTTATGAATTTTAATATTATTCTTATTTATTGGGTATAACGTTTGGTATGTCACGTCACAGTCCTATTGGATTTCACACGTATAGGTTGTTTGCACCTGCGACTTCGTGTTTTATGATGTGATCCACAGAATCATCGACTGTCTCGGGGACAAGGTCAACAAAAGCCCCAAGGACGAACCTAACAACCTCAAGGACGAACTTTACAAGAGCTTCAAGAACAAACTCAAAAAAAGGCCGCACAACACGGACACCTCGAAAAGGTTGACCATTTTGACTTGTTCATTTTTCTAGATTATAAAACGAAGAAAAATTACGATGCCGCATTTCCATTGGCCCCGCATTGTATTTATTGTACCGAACAAACTTTGTGGGTGGCTTCATTTAAAATTAAACATGCGGATCGGCGTAAACGTTTTAAACTGTCGCCCCCCCCCCAACAACAAACAACAACAACAACAACAACAACAAAACATGTAAGCCCGTTTTTTGATCAACGAAGCCGCATGGCTCTATAGCCTGGAAATGTTAAGGGTAGTGTGTTTCCATACATTCATTCCGTTCAATAAGGGAAAAAGTTAACGCACAGATGAAGATATTAAAATGAAAGACAGATGCAAATCAATTAGTGAAGAGGAGTAAAATATTAAAACAAACTTGGAACATACTGAACCAGCTGATTGGTATGGAAACGAACCAACATGCGAGCATTCAACAAAAAAAAAAGAAACCAGTTCGGTTAAACAGCAGACCTCAGTTTCCTGTGCGAGATATTCTTTAACAGTTTTTTTGTGGAGTAGAATATTTTTAAGATAATATGTAACAGAATAAAATGCCCTCAATCAACCGTGCGGAAAACGTAAATTCGTTTCATTTACCTATCATGACAATGCAATTACATCTGCCTGAAATGCATTAAATGTCAATAAAAAACGAACGGCAGTAATCACTCTTGCCTCGCGGGCATTATTGTAAACTTTGGGAACATAATGAAGTTGTTTCAAAGCAAAATCACATCATTTTCGAAGAAATTGCTGAAATACTAGTCGAGATAATCTAAAACACTCTCATTATACTTTCCAATGTCCTTTACCATTGTAAGGCTTACAGACTATTCAGCGAATGCACTACTAACGAATATAAGGTCTAGAATTGAATGGCTCGAGCCATGCCCGCGTGTAAATTTCTGAACAACTTTAGAAAGTTCACAGGCGGATATTATGTAAATATAATATCGTCATAACATTGGCTAGATAATTGCAACCAGTTGATATGGCGGAGATTAAAGTCCCCAAAGAGAACAATGGATTCACCCTTGTTTTTTATTAGACAATCATAAAATCAATTTAAATGATCTGGACTAGCAGAAGGAGGCAAATACACAGCACAAACGATAACTTTTCAGCCTCAGATATCCAGACGTAAAATTATACTTTCATATTACTAATCTATTATAATGTTGTTGCACAAATGAATGCCTTGATTACGACTGCGGTTCCGCCACGACAAAAGGGGCGGTCCCGACGGAAAACTTGGCAGCATTCAGGAAAGATATTCTTATCTGACACATTTACAATCAGACACGTTTCTGCAGTGATCTTGACATGGGAGTCGTGACTCTAAAGAACTAAGTCGAACCAGTCCGTTTTATTGACAATGCTTTGTGCGTTCAAATTCAGTAGAATAAACTGTTTGTTTACAAGAGGTAATTCTTGAGAAACATTGACAGGTGGTTCATTGGCGGGGGATAACTTGACACGCTCGTTTGTGCATTCGCTCCTTTCATACAGATCATTGGCAACTCGAAGTTTTGTCCTTCACTAGAAAAGGCATTAGTTTGTTCGTTCTATCTTCGCTTGAACTGTTTCGTATTAGCCTCATTTTTGTGAAAGGTTTCTTGGGAATACTTGTTTTTAATGTAAATATATTTGACTTTAAGTTTCTTTGTATTCCGCATGATTTCTGCCGTTTTATTATAGTCCAAAATGTAAAGAATGATCTGCCACTTTCCCACGCGTTTACCAAGGTGATGAATCCTCGCTACAGAAGTGAATGTAACGTTCCATCGCCTTAAGAAAATATTATCAATTCTTTTTCCCCTCAAATCTCACTCGGTCTCCTTTGATTCGTCTGGAATTTCAAGGATGATAAGATTTTAACGTCGACTTCGATCTTCCGAATTAGTAAACCAAAAAGTTTGTTTTGCTACTGTCAGCTCGAGTACGCCGAAATTTTGTTTAAGAGCATCGACCTCAAGAAATTTAGCTCTTAACACACGTAATCCTTTGTCAACACCGGCAAGTTTTGATAGGACCTCGGTAATCGACATGTTGGTACCCGATTGTTTGATAATTAAATCGCAAACTTGCGTCTTAATTTGGGCTTCACACTCCATTATCAAATGAAACATCACTTCAGTTCTAGGTACCCAGGTTAGCCTCAACATTACCGCATAACAGCTTACATACTTTAAACAAATCAGCTGCAATTTCACAGGCACGGCACAACAATGAGAGAAACGAAATTGTTTTTAAACCATGATACCGGGTGACTAACCTGCACGAAAAAGATTGTAAGCTGCATGTTGATGACGGCTTCGCCGCGCCGATTGTTCAATAAGTCTTGAGGATCATCCTTTATAGACGCTTCACAGCTTGACGTCACTTATCCGGATGAGGCAGGGGGCGTTGTGAAGACGATAACACTTGGTTGCTGCCGATGACGTCCGGAACTCGAGTGATGACTGTCTGAGGCTGGAGCGTGGAAGGTCGGGATCTCGGAAACTTTCATTGACGGCGCTACTTCCAGGAGGCAAGGCAGTGCCTGCACGAAAAAGATGGTGAGCCACATGCCGTTGATGGCCTCGCCGCGTACACTTTGAAGTCATTCATCATGGGGTGATATTGAAAGACGTTTCCAATTGACGCGTTTCCATGGTAACGCAGAATGGTCCGACGATTTTACAATGGGGAATGGTCCGTCGAAGCCGTTCGTTTTACTGAGTGACTCCCTTTTGACAAGACCAAGGTCATCGACCTTGAGCTTCGAATTGTTGGTGTTGTGATTGTTTTTCAAATTCGCATTTATTGAAATCTGGTAACTTTCTTTTTCAGCGTCGGTCAAAATATATATAAAATTATCGTCTTTAAATGCACGTTTCTAATTTAAAAACAACATACGCTTAGCCGCTATTGTTGTTCTGCTGTTAATGCAGGAACGGAGCTTTGTTTTTTATTTGGAATAATTGCATGTTTATATTTTATCAACAATGTTTACTTTTTAAACCCTCATTAACCGTTTACAGTTATATGAAACCACTCGCAATTGCGAAACATAGAGTAACATACGCCCCGGTTAAGAGATAGAAATAAAAACAAACATTCTCTTAAATTGAGAAAGCTTGTTTTAGTTAAAGGGGCATTGCCGCGCGTTGTCAAAACCAAGGATACCTCCTTACAACTGACGAAGGCTTTAAAGCGGTGCTGCTCTATCATGGAGCTTTGAAAGTCATGCTGTTCCTAGCATAGTTACTTTTATATTTCTGCTGTTTTGCGTTGCCTCCTTCGACTACCTCCCTCCTCTCCACCCCTCCCTTCCATGGGCCATTAGTTCACGAAGGACTGTCGGCGGTCGCCACTGCTGCCCGCAGGTGACAACTGTATGCACAGCACATTACCGCGGAGCCCAAAGCGCTCACATCAGAAAGGTCTATCACAGCGGAAATAAGGCGAGGGAAATCGTGTCTGCAGAGTCGGTATCTTTGTGTTCAACATTGTGTGACTACAAACCAGCGTAAACTTTCTAAGTATCCGTGCGTTTCGAGCCATTTTAAGGCTGCCGAATTCTCCATAACACCATCTATTTTCTTCTTCTTCCATGCGTTTCCAAAGGAATGCCGTTGGATTTAATTACTGCATGGGAATGCTTTTGGGTTTTCATGCCATTGATACAATATTAGACCTGTCGTATTTTGAATATATTGTTTTAGTGTTGTTACAGATAGTAAAGTCTCTACGAGTTTAAGTTGAAACTGAACGTTTAGTTGGCGAACTTGTGCCACAACTAAAAAAACGAGCGTTTAATCGGCAGGAGCGAGCGTCGTAACATCAGTGTGACAGCTGGCTGAAGCGAGCCAAGGAGCAAGCTTGTGGAGTCAGCAAGGCGGAGCTGGGATCCTTATTTACTTTGTTCGATACCTTAAATAATCGACCTAGAATGTTTGAGACTGAGCAAGGACGAGACTGACTCGGCAAGGTTATGTTTACCTTCTTATCTTTCACAGTTGGGGTAAAAGTATATTTGAATCTTCTAGAAGTGCTGAGAAGCGTCATTTCTCAATCGTGCAAGCGGCCAACCCCCCCCCCCCTCCCTTTTGAATGTGCAAGGTACGGTAGCAGTGCTATTTTGAGTAAATAAACAGAAAATAAACAAAATACCAGCAAGCAATTCACTGCGGGGTCGTCTTAACCATAAATAGTTGGCAGTTATATCGAACATAATACGGCTTGAGGCGAACGACGCACAGAACTTGGGGTTGTAACTCACGGCGTCATGATGGTGGGGTGCCGTCGCGGAGCACGTTGTATTTCAAGTCTCCAAGACGGCGAATAACCTCTAGGGCCCAAAATATCTCTTTCATAATTTCTGGCTGAAACCACGGCGACGAATAGGGGTCCACACCCACACTCTCTCTCCGGGCTAGAAATGGACGTCACGACGGCATATGCTGTACCTGCCAGCTTCGACTCGTTGTTGGTCTCGAATCAGTCAGGCAAGATGGCGGACCTCTTCTGCCCGTTGAGTGACCATCTGGGCGCCGTCGTTTTTGTTGCGAACAGGCTTATGTGCAGCATTGAGCCGAGCAATGTCGCTAACTTTGTATCATGCACTAGCTGAAATGTTGTCACTACGGTGGTCTCCTGAATCGCCACGTTTTAGGCAAACGTAACGTAGGGCACCGCCTCGTCCCACGTCTTGTGGTCTTGGCCGACATACATTGAGATCATGTCGGGTATAGAATTATTGAGCCGCTACGTTAGCCCCTTAGTCTGCGGGTGGTAAACAGTGGTTCGACTACAGCTTCAGCAAAGCGAATTCCGAAATTGACGTTTCTCGCCCAGTCATTGAAAAAAACAAATTTAACACTGCACGTATCGACGTGGATCTCGACGCGAGCCATACACCTCCCTAGTTTCGTGACGTAGTGTACTGCGGCGATCCTAATCCGTGAACCATTTCAAGTCGTAATCAGTTTTTGAATTCGGTGAAAAAAGTTCCCGCCCAGGAAAGAATAGTCTGATAAGCTGTCAATGCGCGCCGTCCAAGGAGGTTATCTTACACCTTCTGGAGAGGAGGTGGCATCTCGTAGTTGACGGCAAAAACACCGACCGTCGCCATCTTACTCAGGCAGGAAACGAATCGACTCAGTCTGTGGTGTAGTACGACCAAGGAGGTTTCTGAAGTGATGTGCGGCAATTCATTGTTAAGCGCTGCAGCCGGTTTCAAAGGCGATGGTTGGCTCCTGCGTCGCTTTCGGCTGCATAACGCCTCATTCACACAGCCGTTTTTTCCCCGTCCCGGCTAAAGTGGCGGGCGGGCTTCCCGCCGGGGGAGAGGGTTTTGGGACCGGTTTCCGACCGAAATCGGGACGCCGGAGCCCAAAATGAGCCGAACGTCGATGTTCAACGTCCCCGGCACCGGCGGGAGTTCGGGAAAACCGGCGCCCCACCCCATCGAGGGACGGCCAATGACAAAATAAGAAACTTTCGCTGAATCTGGCGGATTCTCAAAAGGTGGGTGACCATGAGCACGGCCGCGGGGGGGGGGGGGGGGGGGAATGACTGTACTGTGCCCTAACGCCCTAACGACGAAGCCAACAAAGCTCTTTTCGGGAAGGAGCGAGGCCAGCGAGACGGCGGGCGCGTTGTGTGATGTTTACGGCTTTTAAACAACGGGCATACCGAGATTTGAATTTACCGCTGAGCTGCTGCTCGAAATGGTAAGACCACATCGGTTTCTTTGCAATAGACGTAAACGCGATTTTAAGGAAGAGCAGCCGAAGGAAGAAAATACGGTTTGTAGATCATCAGGGACGAAATGTGGCTTAAGGAGTGATTGATGTGAAACGTTCTCGCGGTGGGTCTTGTCGTTTCTGTTTCGAAATGTGGAGACAAATAAAATGTTTTCAAACACGGAAGATCGTTGTCGGCGACCCGAACGCAAGCCCCAAGGAACAAAACAGATGTGTCTGCGCCCATCGACGCCGATCGTCCTCTACATTTGGTGGTCGACGCTGACACAAAGCAGCCACAAATAGGCGATTACAAGATTGGTAGCAGAGATTGAGGAAAGTGTGAAATTGCGCACGAAATTAATAGGTTATACCAGTTATACAGTCTTACGGGATACAAACGTTCGACGCAGAATTTGAAAGGTGAAAGATTTTTAAGCTAGGTGGCCAAAGCTACCGCCCTATATAAGAGGACACAGCCGCCAGCATCCATCTATTTACATAGCCTCCGACGGCAGCTTCGTTGCAGATCGTTCGAACACTCCACCGTCCCCGCACAGCTCCGATTTCGGCATGGCGTCGACGGCGCTTTCGCCGGGACCGGGTGAGACGCCGGCCGTGTGAATGAGGCCTAAATCGCGTGAAAACGCCAGGACCCTAACCAACAGTCTTATATGTATAAGAAATTGCTTTGCATACAAGAACCATAAAAGAACATAACATAATAATATATTATATAAGAAGTTATAAGAAACTGTTTACCCGTTTTTAAAAGATTCTAATATAATCATATATTGTTCTGATATGGTTCTTGTATGCTCCTAAAACATCTTATTTAACCATATGCGTTTATTGAATGAAGACATTTCTTATACATATAATTTTTTTACTAGGGGAATTACTATATATATGCAAGTATCTGCAGCAAGCACGTTGCAAGGAATCTTGCTCGCTCGCTATAGCTTACTACTGCATGTGAGCAGGCTGACGGGAGAAAGCTCATTGATTATGTGCATTGAAACGACAAAAAAGAACATTAAATATGTTTCCACGTCGGAGTATTTCAAAGACAACACACGGCGTGCTGCGTTGGAGCGTACTGTTTAGCTAATCGCCAATAAGAATATTGACGTTCTGTGTTTGGCACAGTTCGAAGATGACTGTTTTGACACAATGGGTCAAACGAGAACACTTTGACCGAGTAGCATTCCAATTGTGTTTCCTGCATTTCTAGCATAGCTGCGGAAAGCAATGAGTATCGTAGTGACTGTTAACGCCTATTTTATATTTTAGCTGCTGAAAAAACCAGCGCACCCAAAAACCTGTCCTCCGCTTCTCGAGCCGTCATTCAAAAACCGTTAAGTCCGAAATTGGTCACTCTCTCCTCTCCTCCTTTCGCAAAAAGTCCTGCAATCACAATATCAGAAGAAGCCTGTCGCTGCAGGCAACCAGGCTTCAGAGGGCGGGTTACCCGTTGGACCTCCTAGATAACATCAATAAGAAACTCATCCTACAGTCTAGGAGCCGCCCAAAGGTGGCCCCCTCAGGGACGCGGTCCACCCGCCCTGCGTGCATCCCTTACTCCTACACCACGGCACACCAACTGCGCGCACTTGCACATCGATTCGGCAGCAGAGTTCTTTTCACATATAAATTTAAATTGGGACGCATGTGCCAGCGAGTCAACAACCCAGAACCCCCCCCCCCCCCTATGCACAAAATAACACGCGCAGTGCTTCCGGCCCTGCACAAGGGAGAATGTGTATAGTATTCCTCTTGCGTGCGGAGCCAAGTACATCGGTCAGACGGTGCGCTGCGTGAATGACCGTCTCCATGAGCACGCCAAGAAGGTCTCGTCGCCTTCTTCGGACTCCTTCCATTTAGTCGTGGCTCACGCCCAAAACTGCCCCTCGTGCACCCTAAAGTTCTCGAAAACCGAAATTCTCGGCGGGCACAAATCTCGATTCGGCAGTGAAAGCCTTGAGACTCTACATATCAAATCTTCTGTCTCAAGCCTGTCCAGCACATCCCTTTCTCTTTCTGATCGAGAGATTAGCTTCCTGTGGGGAGAGAGGTTTCCCCAAAACATAAAAAGTCAAAATTTTCGTGTCTTCTCCTTCTTCTCTTTTCTGCGCTCTTTCCCCCTCTTTCCTTCCTTCCCCAAGAGGGCATCGCAGGTGCATCTGCTCCTCCTCCGTATCTCCGCGCCCTTCCCCCTCCTCCCTTCTTTCCCTAAGAGGGCACCGTCGGCCCTCGGCGCTGCGTTTAATGGCGATGTGTCGATTGGCACACAGCAGACCCCCCCCCCCTTCCGGCGTGCACGCATAGCTGCGAGCAGGGCCACATGGCTCACGCTTCTCTCACCCACCACCCTCCCTCCCTACGTCCCCGACGCCCCCCGTCGAACTTCAGGAGGCGAAGTCAAGCCAGGAAACGTTTTGTTGAAAGTCGAAAGCCTGTCATGTCTGTTTGTCTTGAATATCTCTCTTTCCTTATCGTAAAGGTTGAATACAACTGGGCAACGAGTTGATTTGATGGAAAGGTAGTTTGAAGAGCATCATATGAGTGTTTGATAACTGTTGTGTAGAAAAGTTTAGTATTTTTTTTACTCACTTTGCCTCTATCACCAGCCTGCCGGGGAGCAATGGCTCGTTCGACTTATTTAGTTAATTTACTGTATTTAGCTCATCAACGTTAGCGTTATGTTTTTAGTAAGAACTGCGAATAAATAAACAGGCTCAAAAAAATTAAAGACGTGCGCTCATGTTTACAACTATATATTATAAAAGAAAACGCCTTTTGGTCCTTCCACTTGGCCTAGATGCTTAATAATTTGGAGGTAACTCTAAAGTTATAATAAGATACTCGAGAAAAAGGAATCCAACGTGTCTTAACTGGCCTTCGAGTCATTTAGAACACGAAACACAATCATTGTTTTGTTTCCTGTTGTATACGGAGCCTCAAAAGCAATAGAGCAATGCAAGCGCCCCTTCCAACGCCGCCTCTTTTTTCCCTGTTTAAGATGGCCGCCGACCGGCAAAACTGGCTTCACACGGTCGCATGTGAGAGAGTGGGAGACCGCCACTCCAGAATTCTTATACAACCTCCTTGGCGTCGCCGTGTCAAGTCGGTAGATGAATACATTGAGGTTATTAATGCGTAAGCCTTAGTACCTACATAAAAGCGAAACGCTGACGCCATCCATCTGTGGACAAACAGTGGAAAAGGAAGCGCTCCGCGTAGAGGAGGGGAGTAGTGAAGGACAAGGGCGGGAGGAAGGCGACGACACAGGGGAGAAGCCAAGGGGAGCGGGAATCCCATGAACAGCGAAAGCAGCGTCAGGAAGGCCGCCTTGCACGCTGCGAAGCGTGCAAGGCGGGCGAGCAAGACAGAGGAGCGGAAGCAGCGCCTAGCTCGGCTGGCCGAAACGCAGCCCAAGAAGGGGCAATCCGGCGCAGGTCTTCGTACGACAGAGGCTGGGGCGAAGTGGCCTCGTCGAACCTTCTCCGCTGGAAAAGAAATTAAGAAATATCTATTGGAGCAGTTTTAAGGAATGCGTTAGCCTAACCCTTGGAAAACGCCACACATGTCTGTCTTTTGGGAACGCGAACAATCTCCCCATGACGAAGCCAAAAAAGGCAGCGAAAAATAAAGGAAGCAAAAACTAAGGGCGAAAAGAACAGCAAAAGAGAAAAGTGAAGGAGTCAGCTTCAGCATTTCCCAAAGGGGAACGTGTGGGGCGTTTTTCAAAAGTCATGCTAGCGCACTCCCTAAGAATCCACCAATAGATCTTCCAATATTTTTGACACCTTCACCGTAGCGGCGTTTCGATGAGTCTCGTTGGTAGAGTGGGATCCCTCCGAATTTTATTGATGATGCTTGCGCCGTTCATCCTCGAAAACACCATCTCCTGGTATTGCGGCACTTTGTTTTCTCACTAAATTTAGCGGGAATGTTTCCCCGCTAAATGAGAGGAGAGAACGAGAGGAGGAGGGAAGGTACGGAGGGGGAGGGGCATATCCTCCCCTTCTCCTCTCCTGCACCCGTCTCATTAGGTGCTACAGACACTTGTAAAAGTCTTTTATCTTTTCTTCTTCTGTTTATTCTTTATATTTTGTGATACGAATACTTGAAAGAATAAAACATCGAGGACGAGGACGGAAACAGGACTTTTTTGTTTATTATCATCCTACCTCAGCCTTCCAGAGTCCAAAATTTATTTGAATTAACCCTCGCTTCAATTCGCTTCATTTTAGTTTCATTCCGCACTCAATTATGCACTTCGACATTGAAGATATCTTTTACAGTTTAGAACCAAAACTCATCTTAAATTTTGTGACTAACGCGATTCATGAACATGAAATTTGCGACTTTTGAAATTCCTCCGGTGTTTCAAAAAGGACGACGAAGTGCGCTTGCCCGAAGCTCTTCTTTCAGCGCTCTGGCGAAACCGGCACTGGCCCTAGAAAGCCGTACCCTACGCCTTCGAGACCGGTACCATCGTTCTTCCCTCGACTCCCGTTATCCACCAGTACCAGAGTTACGGCGAGTTTGGCAACTTTTGACCGCTTATTCGGCGTCACACCACCCGCCCCGCTGAGCCGTTTCGGCGGCGAGGCAGGTCGCTTTCCATACCACGCCGTGCTAGCTCTAACACCGCGTCTATGGACCAAGGATTCACTACGGTGACTTAAACAGAAACCTTCACCCCCCCCCAAACGACTACGATCGTGATCAAGTTTTAGGATGGCTTTAACGTTGACACTCTACCGCCATATGCACACAGACCCGCCGTTGCTGAAGCCGCTGGTCTTGCCGCTGAAGATCGCCTTGCCAGGACTGCGACCGCCCACGTAACTTAACACCTGCTGGCAGTCACTACGTCAATCCCACATGTACCTCTTCTAATATTGCTGCTCGAAAACATTCGCGTGGCAGGATTGCGACACCCAATCAAGAGTTATGCTGCGGCTGGAAATGACAGATCGGAAGGCGTCATACACGGCATCGAGACCCATATCATAGACGACGTCATCCTAGCGAACTTACGCTCTATCGATGCGAAACTTTTGACAGCACACCGAATGGGAAAGACTGCCTCCGTCCTCGATACTTTCGAAGGGCTCAAGGTTCCTCACCACGTCATCTTCGATATGACCCCTCTCCGCTGCTACATACACAAACCTCGAAGTCCCTTCTGCACGTCTTGTCTTCAAATTGTACATCGGGCAGATGTTCGCTCCACCAACGAAACCCAAATAAAATGTCCCATCTTTGGATCAGACCTTCCCAACGACACCGGTTTAGCAACACCCCATGCCTGCTCACCCCATTGCCTGAGCTGCGGCGAACCACACTAAACATCGGACCCAAACTGCCCCACACGACGAGTGGCAGACGAAGCACTCCGCAAAACCATCGCAGAACGACGAAAGCGCCAGATTCAACAGCAACAAACCACCAGAAAAGCACCTGAAAAGCACCACCTCCCCCTCCCCTACCAAGAACATTGGCCAACACTTGAGACCGCTAATTGATTTCAGATTTAGTCCACTCCTGACCTCACGCATCCTGCCCCGGGACCCTTCAGGGGAAGCCCCACCCCACCCCGCAGTGGTATACAACGACATGTGCACCGCCCGCTGATTAAGCCTGGACACTCGCTGAGCCCCAAGCCGTCTAGACCTGTTCCCAGTGTCATCACCACAGCGGCGATCCAAGGGACGCAGCCACCGAAACTTTTGCTCCAACTGCCAACCCCAGTACCATAGGAGCCTGGACGACGCGGCTGGAGATAACGTGACCCCTGCCTCAAGATAATCCAAACCCTTTCACCTCTCCTCCGAAGCCCAATGCACCTACCAGCTTAGATGTATTGCGCCAACAGCCCACCGACCTTCCGTCACCGTTCGCGTATATAGCTACCATGGGCCAGCTGTTAACGCAGGCGGTGCAAGCGCAACAACAACTTGCAGCTGATAACGCAAACCTGCGTGAGCAAATTTCGAAGCTCTTAGCAGGCAACCAGCCACGTAAACGCAGAAGTTCAACTACACTACCACCTCCTCCAGCTGAGGACAAAATAGAGATGGACAGCCATAATGATGCGTCACACCAGAAATTATAACATGGCTGAGGGAATTAACCCGATCACCATATTACAAAGGAGCTGCCAAAGTCTCAAGAAAAAATATTATTTAATTACATACCTCAATCACTTGCCGCGCAGACCGGACCTGTTGCTTTTAGAAGAAACGCGAGGGGATTTCAATACCCCGGGCTATCAAAAGTTTACTCAACCAGCAATCAAGTTTGCGTCACACGTTAAATGCGGTAAACCAGCAGTACCGATTATGACCGCCATGTATGTGAGCAACCAAACACCAGCGATACACCATAGTTATAAACACATAAACTCGGACACACAAGAACATGTCATCGTGGAACTTGAACATCCGAGCACCCCGAGAAAGTTAGTTATGAATGCGTACTGGACCCCAAAGACTTCCGTCAAAACATCACTGATGTGGATACGTGACATAACACAAAATTACAAACACCATGATATTATTATCGTCGGGGAGTTCAACGCACCTCACATAGATTGGGGATACATGCACACCACCCCACATTGCCGTAACCTGGACATGGCCATGTCAAAATATCATTTCACATTACTCAATGATACCACCATCGCCTCCCGCATCGGCAACAGTGTTGAGAGGGACACGAATCCCGACCTTATGTGGCATCGCGGACACAGTGATGGGGAATGGACCAACACCTTCGAGAATTTAGGCAGTGACCATTACGTCCTGCTCACTAAACTCAGGCATCCACATTCCAATCCGATACCCACAGGTCGGCAGACATTACTTACGAAATGGGAAAAGGTTCGCGAAGAGTTGGAACAGCGTAACTCACCAATTGTTGACATTGACCTGTGGAGAAAACTCATCAAACATACAATCCGCAAATACATTAAAACACTGAATCCTACAGACAAGAATCCGCAAGTTGACCGCCATTTACGGGAACTATGGGATAAAAGGCACCGTCTCATACAGCGTTGGCGCAAAAACAAGCACAATCGCAAACTTAAAAAAAAAGAATCTACGAACTTACGCAAGAAGCTGAACACTACGCAGTGCAATTGTCTAATAAGAATCGGATCCAGTTTTGTGAGAGCCTGAACGGGAATCTGAGCACCAAACGAGTCTGAAATATCTTACAGGGACCCCTTGGGAACTCTAAACTAAGACAGGTCACTGCGAAACTCCGCCTGCACAATGACATCACTAGTGAAGAACTCGCAACGGAGTTACTTAACACCTTCTACACTGTACACCCCAAGCCCACACTGGTAGGTGCTGAGTCAAGCGCTAGGTAAGAGGGCATCGATTCCTTTTTTCAATCGATGAACTTGTGAGTGCCCTACATGGGTTCAAAGGGTCCACCAGACCTGGCGATGATGTCATCACGTACAAAATCATGCAAAACCGGCCGGAGAACATCATAGAACCGCTGCTTGACCTCATCAACTCTCACTGGAACTTGGGTACCCTACCACCAGAGTGGAAAAAGGCCAAGGTCATTGCACTGCCCAAATCGCGTAAGCCACCAACCAGCCCAGCTAACCTTCGACCAATTTCGCTTACATCATGCATAGGAAAGCTCATGGAACGCATGGCTCTTGCGCCGCTTGAATGCCACCTCGACCATCAGGGGACACTGCGAAATAACATGACCGGATTTCGACACCATGTGTCGACCCAGGACTGCATGCTACGCCTCCATCATGACATCTACAGCTACATGAGCTCGACTCAACTCCCAATCGTAGTTGGCGTGGATCTACACAAAGCTTTCGATAATGTAGATCATGCTGCCCTCCTAGGGAAACTGAAATCCACAGGGGTAGGACCAAAGCTCATCAATTACATTAAAGCCTTCCTCTCGGACTGAGAGGTGGTTGTCCAACTGGAAGACCACACCAGCCCGCCACATCCGACCACAAGGATCAATACTGTCCCCTACGCTCTTTAACATAGCCTTAAAGGACCTACCACCCCTGCTAGACTCCATTTAGAACCTCAAATACAACATTTACGCTGACGACATCACCTTGTGGATCTGTACAGGTTCGCCGGTGGAACAAAACGAAGTACTACAGAGAGGCCTTGATTGCATCAACAATTATGCGGCATCGATTGGGCTCACCTGCTCACCACAAAAATCGGAGTACATCGTCGTATCAAACGCACCTTTTCTAAAAGCAGATAAAGACAGAGAACTGGTGAAGCTTTCTATTAATGCTCGTACACTTCCTCGCATCAGATTCATCCGCATCTTGGGCTTCATGTTTCAAGAGGATGGTAGGGCACAAGAATAGTTACACCGATGCACCCGCCAATGAGAACAGATCCTGCATCTGTTGAATATGATAACGCGGAAGAATGCAGGAATGAAAGAGCATGAACTTCGCAGGATTCTGGAGGCACTTATCACAAGTCGTATTATGTACGCAGCACCTTATATGAACTTGACCAAAACTCAGCACCGCAAAATAGAACTCATATTCCGCAAGGCCACCAGGATAATCATGGGAGTCCCCAAAATGCACCAAACAAAGCCATTCGTCATGCGGGACCCTTCAACTTCATGAGCGAAAGCCTTGTCATAGACCGACTGGCACAACAGCAATGGCTCACTACGTCAAATCAGGGAGGGCCATCCTTCGTACCATAACACTTCAATACGACCCAATTACCAACTATACCGGTCCAACTCCCGCCTCGGGACTCGCTCCCACGTATAACGATTCCGTCTATACCGCGTAACATGGACCCATCGCGCCACACGGGCCGGAGAGAGGCGGCCGCCAAACGTCACCGATCCCTTCAATTGAGTGCGAGGCAAAGCGTTTGCTATGTGGACGCAAGCTTCAATCACGAAAACGCCACCGGAATCACAGCGCTGGTATCTGACTCCGTAGAAAGAACCAAGAAATACACCGTGGCATTGTCTGCAACATCGATATAAATGCAAGCCATTGCGGATGCCATTGTGGCCGAACATAAAACCGACGACGTGACCATCTACTCAGAGAGTCAAGGTGCACTTCGAGCATATCAGGCGAACAATCTCCCCCGCACATCCGAATGCAACTACATACATATCTGCAAACTCACCCAACCCAAACTTTCTTTCTGAGGTTGGTGCCTGGACACCAAAACAACTCCAGGAATGAACAAGCGCACACACTCACCCGAAGACCATCTCCGGGTCCGGAAATTTTTATGGCTTTTTCAAGCACGTACGAATTTGTGACTCAAACCGTAACCGTAACCGAAACCGAAAACCGTTTAGGAACGAAATTTTCTCAGTAACCGTAACCGGAACGAAACCGTTATTTAAAATTTATAAAAACCGTAACCGTAACCGTAACCGAAAATTATTTACCGGTAACCGGTTTTAACCAATATTAACCGAAATATAAAAATATTAGTTTTTCTCAAGTATGACCTGAAGGAAAGATCTTTAAATGCTGTGGCCATTTGACAGAGATACTCTCGGCGAGTGGTGCATCTGGTAATATATTTCCGTTGAATCTAACTTCAGGATTAAGAATGCTTAGTTGGACTCAGTGGTCGAGCTTATAATAAAAAAAAGTCTCTGTTTCTAAATCTGCCACACTCCTACATCGCTACATGTATTCACTACGTGTTGCCTTCAGGGTATTAACTAATAAGTTAGAATTCTCAGATGTCCATCAAGCTCAGTTCTATCAAAACCACCGATGTTCCTGACATGCAGTAGCCAGTTTGAATAAACGAGGTAAATGGACCATCATGCAGAGCTGGTGTAAAAATAACCTGGTGTTCATTTAGTGTGAAACGTGTCGCGAGCGACGATATTGAAACAACACAGAAAGAAAAAATATATCAGAGGTTCGACATTGGCGCTTTGTATGATATATATATATATATATATATATATATATATATATATATATATATATATATATATATATATATATATATATATATATAACCGGGAGCAACGGAAGGAACGAGGAAACGCCCGAAGGGTTTCCAAGTTTTTTCTTTTCCTGCCGAGACTCTCTTCCGAACCCAGTGGCAGCCACCGGCACTGCCACGCATCTCAGCATGACAAGAGAACAATCCAAGGAGAAGGATGCCTCGTCGTCGAACGCGCCAACACACTTGGCCGCCAATGACGGAGGCGCCCTCGTCCAACAGACGGGGGATGCCATTTCTGCCTCCTTCGCCTCAACCTTGGGAGCTGCCCCGCTTCCATCGTTGATGCCAAGGTCGGTCTCGCCCCACACGGCCAGCAGTCTCAACAGTCCCTGTCGCAGAACTCTTAGCGCGAGCTATTCGAACGTCAGCGCGGTAAGCTCAAACATCTACAGACGCGCCAAGAGATCGCTTCTAGCATCGCCGTGGCACTTTCCATGCTTCCGCCGGAGGCATGGCTTCTACGGGAATCATTTCTACGAGAGTCACCAACGCGATCCGACTCCCTGCACTGGAGCCCCACCGCCCATTCCAGAAGCGACCAGAAGCGAGGGTCCGTCAGGCCTACGACATTCTGCGCGACCTCGCCCAGAACACCAGAAGTTTGTCCACGAAAGATGTCCACGAGAGATGTCCACGAGATCCGTCATCTCAACCCGCATCGGTTCTCCTGGGATACCATGCTCACCAAACACCTGCACCTCATTTTCGATAGACTAGAACTTTTCCACGTCGTTGCCAGAGGGAACTAGAGGACGGCTATAGTATCCCAGACGTACAGGCTCGAGTCCGAGGTTTTCAGAGAGCTCCCCGACCAACTACCCAACCAGCTTCGACGCGGACGCCACACGTCTCGTGGTCCCGCGAACACCAGCTACCGCCCAGGCACCAAGTTCAAGAGGCCCCCCTAACTATGAGTCCGGCAGCTACCATGGGTCTTCAAAACCCACCAGTGCCGTAATCGACGGCACGGTCGTCTGCTCCTGGACGTTTTCCCGGTCGAGGACGTTCTCGCCCATGCATTTTGCGAAGTTGGCGCCTCTGCTTTTTCATCCCTTGCCTGATGATGGACCGAAGAAAACGACCCATTGGATCCGGACTCGACGGCCACCGCCGCAGAGCGAATACGGGCGTGGCTCAGCAGGACCGACAGTGTCATCGCGCCCCACGCCGATGACGACTCCTTCGGCATGTACGATGGCAAGGAGGAAAACCACACCAACACAAAGGAACACACTACAAACAAACAAAGCGACGTTGAAGATTCCGATTCGGACCTGGGTAGCACTGCCTACAAGTCGAAAGCGATGGGACCTCCGCCGTCAGTCTGCCCGACCCAGGCACCTCAAGTTGACTGGGCAATGTTTATTGAGGCATAGTTTTCACGGGCCGCCCGACTTCGGCGCACTTTCCATTTGCTGCATGAAGGCTTCTGCTTTACGGCCTGCCCACCTCTCCCTGACCAGGTCCCCACGATCGATGCCGCCAGAACCAACATGTTGGCGGCATCATCGAACGCACGTGGTCTGTATTCAACCCCGTCCTCCTCGTATCCAAGTCAGCCACCGAGTCCCGCTTTGTTTTGGACTGCGCCGCACTTACTCCTTACCTCCAGGCACCTCAGTTCTGCCTGACTCCGCTACCCCAGGCCATCAAAGTGAACCTCCTCCCGCTTCAAGCGTATATGGTGAAGCTCGACATTGCCGAGGTCCTTTACCATATCGCACTTCATCCCTCCTCCCGTACCCTGACCACATTTAGAGTAGGCCGCCGTTACCGCCGTTTTTGACGTATGACCTTCGTGATACACCCGGCGCCGTTTTACAGGCAGCTCTTCGCAACAACCATTGCCAGAGAAATGCGCGCGCGTGGACTCTGGGCTTGGTCTCACTAGACAACTTGTTGTGCGCCCGTCCCGACCCAGACAGGTTGGCGTCTACGGTGCGCCTCCTCGTGGAGGACTTGTTGCGGTCGGGATTTCGCTTAAACCTAAGCGACACGAGCAGAGCGCACGCGACGCATGGGTTTTCTTGGGTTCAGGCTCGACACAGCCGATGACACCATTTCGCACACGCCAGAACGGCTCTGAGCCATTCCTCGCGTCCTTCAATCGCTGGAGGCGCTCTAGGGGGCGGCGGGCTACTTGGCATTTTACTTTTCTCTCTATAACTGGCTTTTTCTTCTTCGTCTCTCGTTTGACAAAGTTTCAGACCAAATTTCTCTTTCACTCAACTGGCTTCTCTTTCTTCTGCGTGTTTGGCCGACTTTGCCGCACTGCCGACCGCTCCTTTTTTCCCCACTACCCAACTGCGCATGAGCAGATGCCTCCGGATTCGGTTACGGCGTAGATGTTGGGGACTGTGAGCAGGCAATAATCGCCTCTCTGCCGAGACCAATATGCCTTCGGGAAGGACTCGCCGTGTTGTGGTGCGCGTGAATTGCCTATACTCCGTTTCACCTTATGTTGTACCGCAGCGGAGGCTAGAAGCGCGAGCTCATAGCGCTGGCAGCTGCTCTTAAGTCACGAGAGCTTGTGCCACCGAGATCTGCCCCAGAGCAAGGAGCTCCCGCTTGTGGCCTTTTCTGCGGTACATCATAAGGTGAAACAGAGTATCGAAAGGAGCACTTCTGCGCACGGAGAACAGCTTTCGCTCTCGCACTGCGCTGCGGCCATGGACGAGCTGCCTTGGGCTATTCCCTGTGCCATTTTTCTTTCTTTATTTATTTATTAACATTTATTGAAAAGCTCAGGAAACCGTTCGGACGTTTCCTCGATTCGTCCGCCGCCCTCTGCACGAGAAGGAAAGATGTCTCGCGCTGAGAGCGCGAGGACTCAATTGCCCGCCGGCTTGCCATCGCGTGTCAAGCCCACAACGGCAGGTCGGCGGGGCTCATGACCGACGCTACCCATTTTATTGACATATATTCCTTAAGAAAAAGAAGAGAGACGGCACTGGCAACAGCCCAAGGCAAAGCTCGTCCATGGCAACGGTCACGTGGCCACGGTGCAGCGCTAGAGCCAAAGCTGTGTTGTCCGCTTGTAGAAGAGTCCCTTTCTCGCCAATGCACGCGCACCAGAACGCGGCGAGTCCTTCCCAGAGGTATATTAGCCTCGGCAGAGGGGCTATGATTGCCTGCGCATAGCCCCTGTAAGTAATCCAAAACCGACTCCGGAGGCATCTGCCTATGCGCTGTTGGGTAGCGGGGAAGGTGGAGCGGTGGGCAGTGCGGCAAAGTCGACCAAACACGCAGAAGAAAGGGAAGTCAGTTGGGTGAAAGAGGAATTTGGTCTGAAACTGTGTTAAACAGGTGGACCAAGAAGGAAAAACCCAGAGCCATAAAGAGGAATTCAAAATGCCAGGTAGCCCGGGGCCTGTATAATATATATATAATATAATATAATATAATATAATATAATATAATATAATATAATATAAGCACACCCGACAGGACATTGGGAGGCCCAGAGTTTAAATCTTGGCTCCGCCATTTATTTTTGGCTTTCGGCGGTTTCGTAAAACATTGATTCATACGATGAAGTACTGTTCATTCATCTGCATAATTTCGATATATATATATATATATATATATATATATATATATATATATATATATATATATATATATATATATATATATATATATATACAGTATAAATAAGGTACGTCCGCACTTTGTTTTCATTTTTTCCGTCCATAAGTTTTTTTTCAGTTTTTCTTATACATATACAAATGCACCATTTTTCTAGCGTCACAGAATCAGCCAGCGGCAGACGTGCGCTTCGATAACCATAGGCAATTGCTTGGAAATAGCAAACATGACGTAGGTGTAACATAGCACAACAACGAAGACTAGGGAAAGGAACGAACAACGCATGACACATTTCTGCAGCTTTCTGTGTTGTTTCTGTGTTGTTCGTTCAGCTCCTTAGTCTTCCTTCTTTGGGCTATTGCATTTATATTATGTATGACTTTCACCAACTAGCTCAGCTCTGAATTTTATTACTTTATTCCACTTAGCAGTATTTTACTAGAGGATGGCTATAGTTCTGCTCCTTCCGTCAGTGTGGGCGCGTCTGCATGTATTAGGTTGAAATAAACTATAGGGACGAGAAGGTGCGAATGGCTCTTCCAGAACTCAGTGGGAACTTTCTTAGGGTTATCTACAAATGCTGCCAAACAAACAAGTCGGAATATTGTTTTTTTTTCAATTTTTTTATATAGAATGCGATGATCCCCAGTAGCGGAAGTAACACGTATGCTCGGGTATCAAACCATAGAATGTAAGTAGATGTAGTGAACAAGCGTTGGAGCTAGAAACGTGTGCAAATTTTGACCAATTAGAAGTGTTAAGACGTTTCTAAGCTCCTTGAATTTCACGTTGTTGGATATGTGGGACTTCTTTAAACCGTTTATTATAAAACGGCTGTCTAGCATTCCAATTAAACACAGTATTGGAAAAACCGAAATAAACCGGTTTTTAGGAACGTGTAACCGGTAACCGAAACCGTAAAAATTGAAACCGTAAAAAACCGAAACGAAACCGTTATCAACAGGAAGCGGTAACCGTAACCGTAACCGAAACCTTTATTTTTCGGTTTG